>VYXC01008040.1:136509-156464 GCA_013397175.1 Platysteira castanea
TCACCTGCCGGGCGAGGGGAGGCAGCCGCACCACGGTGAAGAAGCAGCAGAGCGGGAGGGTGGCGAGGGCAGCGAAGCCCCAGATGAGGACCAGGGCGGCGGCCAGCACCTTGCGGCGGCGGAAGGCGGCGTGGCGCAGCCGGGCGATGCTGAGGACGCGCTCCAGGCTGACGGCCGACAGTGAGAGGAGGACGACGGTGCCGCTAAGGCTCACCACATAGAAGAGCAGGTGGCAGACGACGTCGCCCAGCACCCACGACTCGGTCCAGCGCACGACGGCGATGAAGGGCATGGCGGTGATGAAGAGCAGGTCGGCGCAGAAGAGGTTGAGGACCAGGCAGTTGGCGGCGCAGAGCCGGCGGTGCCGCCTCACCAGCAGGCAGATGCCCCAGATGTTTCCCGCCAAGGACAGCAGGAAGATGGAGGCCAGGGCAGATGACTCGCCGATGCGCAGGGCCGTCACATTGCGGCCCCTGAAGTCTGAGAAGAAGGGGAAATAGGTCCTGTTCCCTCCTGGTGTGCCCCTGGACCACAGCATGAGGGTGGCCAGTGGGCATGAGAGACCCACCGTGGACGGTGACACCAGCCCTAGGGGAAAGGCTGCGCTCCCAACCACCAGGGCGGCACCTGGGGTGCCCTCCCAGCGCAGAGCCAGGGGATGACCGCCATCCCCCTCCCTCCTCTTCCTCCTGCCCCTGCCACCAAGGGCTCGGCCGTGCCAGCCGGGCGGTTTATGGCCCTCGCACTGGAGTGGAACAAGGAAGTGGGAGAGTAAACACGGTGGAGCTCACACAAAGGCGAGGCCACAGTGCGTGGGGCGGCAGTGAGGGGCTGCCCGACACCGCCCTGGGCAGGGTGTGGGTCAGCACGCTGGCACTTCTATGCCCAGGGGCCCAGGCCCAGCCACCTCGTCGAGGGCCGGCCCGGTTCTGGTCTGCTCGGCTCTCCAGGCAGACCCCGGGGGTGCCAGTGACGCGGGGAGTACGCCCAGTCTGCTCCCATCCAGTGGGGGTGTGCATGGCTTAAAAACATGGATGGCTGCCACACCACTCGGAGAGCTCTCCGCAGGAGCCTGGGATGACTAGGCTAATCTAGGGTGAAAAAAAAGAAGAGGAATTTACCCATTGCCTCCTGTATTGACAGTGGCATTTGGAAACAGCAGACCTGTGAATTGGTTGTCCTAACTGTGGAGAAGGGTCACTGACATGATTTTGAGGATCTGTTTACAAAATTGATTTAGAATCTCACTCACCTGTGTTATGAGTTCTTGCTGGAGAAGCCTGTTAAAGTAAGACAAATGTAGAAAATACCTTATTTTCTCTGAACTTCAATTCCTAGAAGCAGTTGCTCAGATTGTAAACGAAAGTAGGGCTTTGCGCTTAGGCTCTTCACTCCAGATGACTTAGAAATGGGCTGCGAGTGAAGCACGTAAATTTTCACAGACAGGCAGATAATGTCTCATGAAAGAAGATAAAATGTTTTCATAAAGTATGTAAACAGTTGTATAACTTAAGACAGCTCTGAGTGAATTCATTTGGCTGAGTGCCAGTGTAGGTGCTCAAGGGTGCACTTACAGGCTCAGCGTGTGGACCTACACCTTTTGATTATGTGAGAGTTATTATCCCAAACCGGTGTGCCACAGGGAGCAGGTGACGGGCAGTGCTTCTGCAGTATCCTGGGTGTGACCCTGCCATCAACCATTTACGCAATGGCATTAGTGGGGATTCCAGATTAGTGGGGATTCCAGAAACTTGGTCCTTTGAAGGGGTGATCTCCTAATGAGGGATGACAAGAGTGACATCTTTCTTGGACTGCTTCCCACATCTTTGTCAGTGCAGAATTTGCATTTTTTTTTTTTGCATTTATTTTTTTCATTATTTAAATTAGCATGTTTTCTCCTGAATTATAAGTGGTTCTAACTATCTATGCCGTCGCATCAAAAAAGGGAGTTTGCAGGGCAGCCTAAACAGGTGGACAAAATGCTCTTGCTGACTCCTGCTGACTGATGACTGTATGAAATGTGGGCACAGTTACTGTTAAGTGGGATGGGCTATGAACTCAAGTGAAGAATAAGAAGACCTGCAAAGATTGGGGCTTTTTCCAGCAAGCAACACAAGTGACTGGCAAGCGTCTTGATATAGATTCTTTATTCTACATCATTTGGTGGGAGAAAAAAAATCTGCACCCATATTACAAAAATTTCAGTAAATTTAAAAGACCTGCTGATTTTTTATTAGTATTTATGATCAGTGCTTGGCATATCTAGCCACTGTTTATGTTGGCTGTGCTATGGACTGATTCTTAAAATGATTAGTGAATATTGAAATATATGAACACCTTCCAGTTACCACAACCTCACAGGTCTGGGACTTTTTACAAGCTGACAGACTACCCACAAAGTTCTGGGCAGCTGGTGGTAGCAGTGGTATGGTCAGCTCTAAATAATGGCAGGGATTTGGGAAGGAGCTATTGTTAATAGTCTGGTTGTACCTGTGTGAAAACTTGGGAGGCATTAAGGGGACAGGGGGAGTGGAGGTGGGGCAGCTGAAAATGGTAGCACTGATAAATGCAAATTTTATTATGAATAAAATCTTTAGCTCCTTTGACATGAGTGGAGAGTTAAATTAGAAACTGGCCCTGTCAATTCAGGGTAAAAGTAAACATATTTGAAACAGAATAGGGGAAAGGAGATGGGGAATGAAACATCCCAAGCTGCATTACTGAAAAGATAAAGATACTTTCAGTCAGGGAGGAAAGGAATGCCAGAGGAGCAGAAGGTTTGAAAATGAGATGCTGTGTGGAAGTATCTGGGTAGACCTTTGATCTTCTTTAGAAAGGATCACCTTTACCTTTGGTCCTTAGGTGTGAGTGAGAACTTTACGTATTTGGCATAAGCCTGTTTTTTGCTCAGAAGTGAAATGCTGCTTTTGGTATGCTATTAGTGAGTGAACTTCACATTGACCTGTGTACAAAATCCTGGGGACAGCAGAGGTGTGAAGAAATATGCACGTTTCCATCAGGTTTGATCAAACCAATGGGGGCTCCTTGCAGGAGCAAAAATAGTCTGATTACTCATGGGTCTAATGGATCCATTATCTAAAAGAGTAGCTTTCTTTTCCCTCCCATGAAGTGCAGAAGTGGTATTTGCTGTTGGGTAGGTCTAATCATAGCAACCATCATAACGTGAAATCTGAGGAAGAGAGGAGTTGTAACCTCAGTAGAGCTACTCTGGCTTTATGGTAATAGGTGGATGCTGCGTGTGGTATGTGCACCACGTGCTTATGACAAGGAAGTGATTAACAGAATGCCTGGAAACCTGACATGATTGCTTAACTTATATAATTTTTTTAACCTATGTTTGCTTTTATGCTCAGAGTCAAACATGGAGTCAACAGCAATTTCATTGTTCTAAGTTAAATGAAAGCTGCAGAGACCTCTGTGGATCTGGTTTGCCGAACCTAGCAGGGAAAAATCTTGTTTCCTTTTTCGTGGGTGTTTTCTTCATCCCTAATGAAAGCCCAAGCTTTGGCCTTCTCTGTTGCAGAAAAGGGCTGTGTTACCTGATACCATTAGTCAAGCTCTGTTTTTCAGATTGTTCCCCTGGCAACCACGAACTGTCGTGACAGATGGGGATCGATCAGCTTATTTATTTCTTGAGCATTAAGAAATATTCCCAGAGAGAGGAACTACTTGGGCTAGGTGACTCTGGGAGATGGGAGTTCTTGTTCCATTTGGACATGATCTAGTAAGGGTTTTTGCCTTAATTTATGCACCCCCTTGCATGTAGATTGAGTGTTTAAGTCTTTGGGTCTACAGGTGCACCTATATCACAATGAGTAAATAGCACTGACCTCTGTAACAGATGTATTGCACATTTAATGTTTGCTAAGTGGTGTAAGTTCATTTCATTAGAAATGTTGGCTCTTTGACTTCACAAGAGAGGTTGCAAGCTTGTAGATGACTCATGTGTCTGCACCATAAGGTTTTTAGCATACATTTCAACCAAGGTTAGCTTTCTATTTTCATATTTGCTCTTACGCATCACAGTGCAGCTGTTCTGCTTCTAGATACCATGAATCCTGTGCTTAGAATAAGTTACACCATTGTAAGGTATGTCTCAAATACAAGTCTGTTTTGATTTATTTTGTTTTTTAGGAAGTGTTCTAACTGCTCACCCATTTTATACTTTCCTATAAGGCCTCACCCAAAAGCAGAGCTGCCTATAATAATATCAGTAGATGTGCTTTCTAATAAAAGCTGGTTCAGCTTTTGGTCCGCAAGACCACCAGAAATTTTGCCAGCATCAGCACTGAATGATTTCTTTGTGGCTTGCAGTAAGGAAGGGATTTCTCTCTGAACCAAATGCAAATTAAGAAAATAATCCATTTAACATAAAATTCCCCTGGAAGGTCATGTTTTCTGTTTTGCTGCATGTTAACCAAGCTTCACCAGAGTGATTCAGCTCCAGCTAAACTGTTATAACTAAATGAGATTGTTTCTTCACAGTATGAGAGACTGTATTACACTTAGACATCTAGCCCATGGATTTAAGGAACTTATCAGAGAATACAGGGTACCAGAAGTGTTTGTTTGGACATTGCAGGATCTGGTAGAACACTCTTACCAAGGAGCTGAGACCCTGAGTGAGTTTTCTGCAGTTGGATGTTAAAGTGCTACTGGACCTTTGCTTAACTTTCAGGTGTGAATTAAGTTACTTATATTCCTGCTAATGAGCTTTGATGCACAGACATCAAAACAAAAGCTGTGGTGAACAGTTGAAGGATTTACAAACTAAACTTGTCACCAGCCTCTCATGCTCAGGAGATGTACTCAGACATTCCCTGAACACACTGGTCTGCTATGATGTATGCTGTGCAGAGATGACAGATATCATTGTTTCCTCTCACAGTCAAGAATCCAGTGATTAGAGAATGCTCTTATTTGTGAAGTTTAAGGACAATCAGCTTGCTTTTCTTTCCCTGATGGCTCATCTTAGAAGAGTAACTTGTTGGGAGCAACAGGGGTTCTTCAGATCAGAACTGGGATAGCAGCTGTGCTTTTAAAAGCCATATATTTCTGAAATAAGGTCTGTGTGAAATAAGACAGTGCCTGTCTGCTGCAATGAGCATCTGTCTATATTGTCAGGCTTCTCCTTAGCTAGCATTAAGCTAGGGCTGGAGAAACAGAAAAATCAATCTTGCAACAGCAGTGAAAGTTCAAATAATACTTTAAAATCTGCTGTAAACCCTTCTGGCTTCCCTAGTGTAATGCTACTCATGTTATTTCCCACACTGTTTATGGTTTTCATTATCAGTGGTCATTTGAGATGACTGATAAGATGTGACTTGGAGCTTCCCATAAACTGAGTCTGGAAAGCATGTATGCCTTAATTAGGCTGTAGAGTTTTCTGTCTAGTTGAATGAGATAATATTGACCCTATCAAGCTTGTTACATTGATAAAACTAGCACTTTCACTGACACAGTATGGACATCCACCAGTCTGGAACTGATGAGGGAAATTAAACCTGGTTGCACTTCATCAAGAAGGCAGCTGGATATCACCATGATAGGGTCCCAGGCTTCTTTCTTACAGGATATTTTGAAGCACTTTATCTTGCTCTATCTTTTTGGAACTATTAATTCAGTATAAAATACTGAAAATTTTGGTTGGTCATAGAGACCACGAAATGAGTGCGTGTCCCTGAGTGCTGGTGGGAAGCTCTGTTCCAGGTCTGAAGGGGGACTGGGTGTGGGGGGAGGTCTCACTGCATGGATACATGTCCTGTTTGAAGTCTGCTTTTTTGTGAGAGACTCATTTGACATTGACAGTGTTAGAAGAGAATTTACATCTGTGACTCCTCCAGAGCATCTCCTTTCTGTGCACAGAGCCTTTCTTAAGAAGTCATGTTTCTCACTGGCTGGCTTGGCCAGCTGCCACTCAGGACACCAGCTTTCTGAATCTTCTTCCTGGAGCCACCTTATGGAGGGGAGCCTAAACACCCCAAATACCAAAGAACAAGACACTGTGGTGCTGCTTCTTAAAACAATGTGGGAATGAGGCACTTCCTAGTAATAAGGAATTAAGTGACATCATGTTGTGCTTGTGTCATTTATGCTGTTTTTCAGCAGGATAGTGATGCATGAGTACAAATATTAATTTGAAACAGCTTTGTCTGCTTAGACTAGAAGTTTATACAGACATATGAATACTAGTAATTTTCCAGTAGAGAAACGAGATTAAACTGTTTTAATGACTTCTGGTGAAGTAGCTACTAATTTAGCATGTAGTGAAATAACATGAAGAGTCAGTGCAGAAGAACCATTGTGGCTTTTTAATTTAAATCTTATTGTTAAGTCTTTTTTTCTTGCATGTCTTCATGTGTCATTAAAAACAGGGCTTCAAGGCACTGTGAGGAATCAGTGGCTGATGTTACTGACCCAAGGCAGACTTGCCTGTCAGGGATAGTTTAGGTAGTTACATAAGTGTCCCCATAAATCTCCAGTGGTGGAGATTTCACAGCCTCTGTAAGCAATGTGTTTCACTGCTCATCTACTCCAACCACCAGAAAGATTTTCCTTATCTGTTACAATTTTGAACATGTTACTCTTCTCACAGAGCGTTGGAAGAATACTTACAGCTTACTTTTTTTTCTTTCCTCTGTATGAAATTTTGTCATTTTAAATTTTTTTTTTCTAGACTGGATAAGCCTCCTTCTTCCATTAATTTGATCAGAAATCTGAAAGACTTCTACTACATTCATATTAGTCTTGAATTGTTCTTGAAGTACAATATTCAAAGTCAACATAACTGTGTGAAAGATGGTTATCAAAACCAAGACTAAAAGCTGCACAAGGAAGTAAATTATTAGAAGCTGATTCGTTGATAAGAAAAATAATAAAGCCATCTTTCAGTTTTTATTTCACAAGCAGCTCTCCTTATGGAAAAAAAAATTATGTGGTGTTTTAGCTGTCTTTCCAGCCACCCAACATGGCATCAAAACCATTTAATTTGCTGTTTAAAAAAAACAGTGTAAAAGCTAGGATTTATAAATATGCTAGTGTCAATAAAACATTGCATTAGCCCCCAGGCTTCCCAAGATCAACAACTTCAAATAATGCAGACTTTCTGCTACGTTGAAATTCAATTACTTGAAAGAGACATAACAGAAAATAGCTCCTGAAATTGTAAACCCAAGGTGCTTGAAGTAACGAAAACATTGCTGTTGCTTCCTGCCTTAAAAAGAACTATACTTACAGCTAATTAGTTCTTACTAGTGAGGTGAGCATGTTAGGCACAAATTTCTCTTTCCTACATATAACTAAAGAGAGGAGCAGCAGATCTTCGTTCACTTTCAGAATAAAAAAAAAAACCAAACTGAGATTTCTTAGCTTCTGAGGAATGGAAAAAAAGCACTGATATGATCTGCATACCTTAGGAAGCTGGAATTTTATAGCTGGTTTTAATTACATGTAAGTGATGACAATAGTATTTGTGGGTCTGCTTTCAAATTAAGTGTTTTACTTCACTAGAATATCATTTTGGTATTTTTAAACATATACCACATTAATGACCTGTATAGCAAGGGGGTTTTTGTGCTTAGGTGTTGTATTTATCAGGTAGGACTAAATCCATTGTTAAAGTTCAGAGAAGGTGGAATGAACAAAACTTTTTAAAGGTTATCACATTATCAACTTTCCAAGTCTCTCTCTACCAGCTTCTAATGTGGAAGTGTTTTATGCTAATTTAAGAAAGCCTCAGCACTACTGAAGAGTGCTGACCTGTAGTAGGCAAACCTATTTCATTTATAATACATAAAAGATCAGGATTTCCTTTTGCAGAAACTATGCTGAGTATGCAGCTGGGAATAGAATACTAGCTGATTAAGGTGTTGTTAAAAGACAAACTAACTTAAACTTTCAAAAGCGGTTTAATTAGAGATAAAAATCATTAGGCTGCAATGAAAAGCATAGTTATTATCCTGAATTAAAAGACCTTTAAAAAGATATGAAATTAAGACTATTTCCCTCATGGCAAAACCTTGAGATTCTGAAGCATAATTTCTGTTTTACTCATTAGTTTATCATATCTTTGGTCAGAAAAGCTATTGCTAGCAATTGAGCAAATTGTGAAGTACAAATATTAGCCTGAGACATAGTTAGTGAAATTTAAAAGTTCTAATACAATAAATACAATAATACAATAAATCTGGCTGAGATATTTCAGATATAAAGATAAAAGCTTTTAATATTTTCTATTTCATGAACACCAGATTTAATTTAAAATAACATCGCTTGATAATATAAATTATTGAAAATAACTTGGAAAACACTGTCATATTTAAGAATAAGTTTTAACCATCAGGGATTAAGCTGAACGTCAGGGGGTAAATGCATGGAGTTTTGCAGCAAAGCACAACGGAAAAAGCTGATACCAACTAGCAGTCAGAATCAGCAGGCCAGAGAAAGATACACCTTGGGTATTTGTGTGTCCTCTGCAAACCGTAAGCTGTAAAATAGGTAAATTTATTCTTAACTTGTGTGTCTTTGTAAAATTTCCTCATTTTAATAATTTCCACAGAAGTAACTTCTTGTTGGGACTTCACCACATATGCAAGGAACAAAATGCCCACAACACGTTCAAGTTTACAGTAGGTGCTAGAGAAAAACAACACTGCAATTGCAAATCCGTTGGGGATTTTTTTTGCCAGTTTCAAATTTGTTGCTAGAAATCATCATTAACTTGTGTTTTGTATTAATACCAAAATACAGTGACACTTCAAATCCACTAGAGCAATTTGTTAAAAACTTCACTTTGGGCCATTTGTCAAATCTAAGGTTGAATAACTGACATTTCCCAACTTTAACCTCTAAAATACAGAAGCAAAACAAGTTTAATTCAGCATAATTCTGTATCTAAACTTCAAAAATGGCCTCTGACATTGTCTGAAATTTAAACTTTCTTCAGCACCAAGGAAGTTTGTGTTTGCTAGGAAGTTGGTTTTTCTGAGATTAAACCTTGGTCAGCATTTTAGTCACCTTTAACTGCGGTTCAGGATAATCAGCTACTTAAGATTGATGTTTTCAACATTAATCTTAAGCAGCAAAGATCTAATATGGCCCTCCTGAGTTATGTATCAAGACGTTGATATATTCCACATATATTTGATATATAACGCATGTGTGTATATACTATACACACTACACATATATACACACACACACCATGTATAAATAAACATATATATAGTGCACCTACGAGGGCCAAAAATCTTTTGCAGCTATTCTTGTCAGTTAAGGTACAAGCACAATCATCAGGATTAAACGACCAAGAACTGGGTATGCCAAAACTAAAATATAGTCTGACACAATATTGTGCTTTTACTATTCTTACATTTAATAGTGCAAAAATAAAAATAAAAAGTCAGTAGTTTACTATTTTAAATATTCCTAATTCTAAAAATGTTTCTGTTTGCAACCAGAAAATGCACTAGCTGTTTTGCAAAAACATGAGGTAAAATATGGAGGCCAAATTACGATCTTAATACTGTTTTTGTGGAACTGAATTATAAAATTTATACAACTGTAAGAAAAAAGCTTTAAAAGATCTTCTGCCAAGCATATTGGCAGCATATATGAGGCAAAGATAGTAAGTCCATTTGGAGCTCAAGCTGTACAGATATCAATGTGTGCTAGTAATTCTCTATGCTGGCTTGTTGGATATGCCACTTTACATCTGGGACACTCGAGGAAACTTTCATTAAGGCAGCTGGAATGTTTCGGGGGAGGACTTCTGTCATATGTGGACAGCTTCTTGTCGAATACAGCTTGCAAATCTTCTTGTGGTTCCATACATCCAGATTCCCGGAGTTTCTGGAAAAGGAGGAGCTTCACTGTAAGACTGGGGCATGCATGCACTGATCAAATACTGTAGGAAAATATATTAAGGCCTGATAAGCCTTGTGTGTGTTATAGCCCTAAGGATTGTGCCCTGTTCACCAGCAACAAGTCTGAGTGGAAGCACATTGCAGCTTTGTCATGGTCCAACAGACAAAACTGGGTCACACACTGTGATACAAAATACAGAGTGTTCCCTGCTCAGCACCCTGACTGTTCTTGAGCTCCTGCTGCAGTACTCCTGTTCCATGCATGCTGGAGAGAAAAGCAATGCCTGCCTGGCTGGCACAGGGCTCTGCACCTTGGGGAAACAGACAAAGGATGGAGGAACACTTACACAAGGCTTGAAATAAGGTCCCAAAGTAAGCAGATGTATGTTTATGCAAAATCCCTGACTAAATTCACCTGCAAGTTATTCAGTACATACCAGAGGTTCCAGATGGGTTATTTTCTCCTTGGCCTTATGCAGCTCCTTGAGAACTTGGTTTAACTGATGCTTCAAGTTCTGGCGATCAAGCTTTCCATTCTCTAAGTCTGTGGTGCATATCTGGATCTGGCAGCCCCACAAAGTGAAAAATTAAAGTCCAAGTTATTACGAATTGGGAGGAATGTTTCCCATTTTTATATTTAAAGTCAGTTTTGCTCTGCAATAACATCTTAAAACAGGATTAAAATGAAAATTTAAATGAAAAATTAAAAATTGTTGTTGCTTTCACTACAGTGAAATTCACACATGCCTGGTTATCTCCTGTAGCAGAGGTGCAGTTCAAAGTTATATTGGTTGGAGGGTGTTTCAATTTCAAATAAAGAAAACAGAAAATGTGGCAATGCAATTATTTCTATAACTATATCAAAAATATATTACAAAACTTCAGTTAGGTGATTAGTTTTAGGATGTTTCCTGTGCCTTATCTGAGGCTGCAACTGTTGAACACGTGATTGTGGAGAAAACAGCATCAAGTTTGATCACACCCCCTTATCAGTACAAGGTTAGATTTTCCTCCTGACAGATGTGCCAAAATTTTTAGAAGTATCAAGAGATTATGCATGGTTGAATATTCATGCCTAGCATTACTTTATTTAATATACTAATCATTCTTAAATGTGAAATTAGTCTAGAAAGACTTTGTGCCTAACACAGATTAAATATCAGCACTTTAGCACATAATTGGGTACCTGTTGTTCCAACACAGCTATTCTTGTGTGTTCTGCCTCCTTTCTGAGCAATGATTTACGAAGAAGTTGCACCTACAAGGCAGATGAACAATGTAACAAACAACTTCCATATACAATAGTTAATAAGCCTAAAAATAATTAATTTATAATGGGATGGAAGGAAACTCATACATTCCAATGCCAACAGAAAATGTATGCCTGTTATGCAACACAAACTCAATTCAAATGTCTACTTCCCCAAGGAAAACCCTAGTGAAAAATTGTTATTGCACTGAGAAGGTGGAATACAGGATGATATTATTGTTAAAAAAAGAAACCAAAAGCTAAAGCCTCCTAGGTGTTTGCCAGGATGCTGACAAAAATATACTCACAAAACCTGTGTTTGCACTAACATGATATGATGTTAATTAAAAAAAAAAACAATGCCAGGGTTTTTTTAATATAAGAGAACAAGTTTAAGGGTCAGAAAATACTATATTATAATCATTAAATAAATGCATACATTAAAATATCCTCTGCTTTCACCATGTATCAACTTTTATGATAATGCTGTTGTTCAGCTTCAAAAAATAAAATAAACATCTTTTAATCACTATTAACCAGTGAGAACCAGCCTGTGTTTAAGTGCTTAACTGTTGTTCTGGTTTTGGCCTACTTTGGTATCTAGTAAATTTTATTCTCTTATTTCAAATATCAGTTGTATTGTAGCTGCCAGGTGACAGCAAATATTAGTGGTATTCCATAGAAGTACATGATAAAATGAATTTTTACCTTTCTTGTTCTCATTTACTATTAGTCTTAAGGATGAACTATATTAGAATCAATTCAATATTTTCTCACTTCTCTTTTGTGTCCCTTAAGACCAGGGAAATAAATGAACAAAGAAGTTGCTTGTCTAAACAATTCAGTTTTAACCACAAGGACATGAGTCTAGATCTATGTGAAGAACAGTTACCAGAGAGAGGGATGGTCCATTCTGATTAACTATAAATTTTCATCTCTCTTGATTCTTTGCTATGATCTCAAACCTCCAAATCCATCCACTTACCTGATGGAAAAGATCTTCCGACTTTTCTTTTTCCTCTCTGAGCTGTTCTTTGATAGTTTCATTTTCTTGTTTTAGTCTTTGCACTTTCTCTTTCATTTTATTTTCATTTTCTTGAGTCTTCATTTCAGTAACCTGTTGTGACTGCAATAAGGCATTTAAACACATCATTTCCTCTTGTGTTTCTTCATATGTCTTTTTGAGTTCATTTAATTCAGATCTCAGCTGGGTTATAGTGCGTCTTTCAGTCTCAGGATCACGCTTAGCAGTTAGTAACAGCTGGTCACAGTATTCTTGCTTTTCCTCTTGTAGATGACCTAACAAGTCAGAAATAATTGAGTTAGTAATGTGAAAAAAACCCACTTAAAAATCAGAGCACTAAATCTTTGACAGCGTTTTAAGACTTATTAATAGAAATTGATGTAGTAGGCTATTGCACAGCTCAGATTAGAACTAAACTTTAGTTGAAACAGCTTTCAGTATTTATAATGCATTAAGTCTCCTTACCAGTATGCTTACTGGAAAACACGGTTCTTACAAGGCCTCATGCATTATACTGACCCATGGGAATCTGACCCAAAGACACAGGATTCCTACTTCCACTTTTAGGCTCCTTAGCCTAGCTGCTGGCATTACTCCCTCCCCAGAGATACCCTTGGGGATGTGATGGATTCTACTTCAACCTTGTTGACCAAATCCAGACCTTGCACTGTCTTCTGCAGACCATCTTTTCCAAATAGTATGCCATAATTTACTTCTAAATAGCAAATAGAAAGGACTAGGATAGTTCTTTTGATTAAAAAATGCTTGATTCTTGGGTAGCAACCATTACTTAAACCAGAGTTAGAAAAATTTCTGCTTGTTGACCCAAGAAAAGTTTAATAAGTAGGAAAAAATTAAGAGGCAGACTGCAGAAATTCAGGAGTAATACAAAATATACTTAGAAGCAAAATGAGGGATGCAGAATTTCATGGGCTTTGCTGATTTTTGGCACTGTAAATTTTGTGACTTTGATACTTTTCCTGTTAAAGACTTACTCTAATTCTTCAAAGTGTAATTTACTAGGGAGAATTTCCTGATTGACTGTTCTCCCTTCCCGCAGCTATGAACTAAGCCCTACCTTCTCGTTAGCAATACTCCTTTATAGGGCAATGACATCGTCAGAGATAGGCCAAGGCTTTCCTTGGAAAATGTCATATACACTTTCAACTTGTATAACTAGGCTCTTAGAAACTTGGATTTCTGCTACTGCCTAATTGCTTGAAGAGAGGAACTTTCTTACACCCTGACTTCTAGTCTCCTGGCTTCCCTTGTGGCAAAGCTTTGACTGCAGTAACTCTGGGGTGCATTTCCTGGTGAGCTGAGTCTGCCTCCCTCTAAAGATACTGTTCATAGATTTCTGAACAGCACCAAAACAAGATTGTGATGATATTTTACTGTTTTCCAGAAAGATTCAAACAGCAGTACAGAAACCCATCCACTGCCTATGAATTACTAAGTAGCAAGTCTGTGGGTATGCTCTTACTCCACATGATGCTAGTTCTGTTTAGTGAATTTACCTTGCAGGTAAATTCAGTTGCAGCATGTATGAAATTAATAACCGATAATAAGAAAAGCAATCCTTCTGGTTCTTCTGCTTAATATGATTTTAATTTTATTAATACTGAGAGGGTGTGCCTTACTGAGAAACTGCACAGCAAGGAAGTGAGCTGGAGGTGGCCAGATCCTTATTGTGAAACACTGTTTTGGAGAAGTGCCAAAACCTATCACAGGTTTTCTTGCCGTGTAACAACTGTTCAGGTGAGTAAAGAACGTGGCAATCTTGAGTCATTTTTATAATATTTATTTTGAAAAAAGTAAATTTAAAAAAATCTGATCCACACCTAGCTAATAAATCCTTAATGCTTCCATTATGTCGATTGAAAGTGTACTTTGAAGGATGGGAGACGTACATCTATTTGCCTCAACACTTTCCACAAACAGAGAGGTTGCTAATAGAGTGTCAAAGCTGTTAAAAACCATCTTTGAAGTGGATAAGAGCAGGAACTACTGTTCAAGTAACATAGCTAGATAACAGTCAGCAGAGAAATATTATTTAACCAAGTTTTACCATTAAGCAGCCAAAGTCTTGAAAACAAAGTCCTGATTTTGTTTAAGTGTGATATAATTTGTTTTCAGAAAATTTATTCTATAGATAATTATGGTTTGGGTCATTTGTGGGGGGAAAAAAGAAAGTTGATACCTTCTGAATTTGGTTTAGATTCTTGTTGGCTAACTACTTCTGCCTTCTGTTCAAGTTCAAAGATCCTTCCAAGCAATCCCCTGACATATGCTTCCCGTTGCTGGTCATACAGTAGCCACTGTTGGTTTTTTTCAAGAGCCTTCATGAAAAGAAACAGAAGAACAACAAAAAAGTGTCTGGTAAGTAATCAGATTTTTAAAGTATTTTTCTTCTGCCTTAAAAATATTAGAAGTTATATATTAGACAGTTTAAAGATAAGCTAGTTAAGTCTGCTGCAAATTGTAGCAATTTGTACGATAAATAGATAAACACATCTTCATTTGGAGAGTTAAGTCAGGATGCTGAGTATAAGCTAAAACTGCAGCAATGGGAAAATCACTCAAAGAACAAAGGCTCTCATGAGTCATGCCTAGATTATGAAGAATTAGCTTTTCAATCTCAAATATAAAATAACAGACCTTGAAATTGGAATAAAATAAAACCGTATCGATGCAATTTAGTTTGTAAGAACAAGGACATGTATTTTTTAGCTGCTTGGCTCATAGACTTACTTAGCTTGGAAGGGACCTCAGGAGGTTTCTGATCCAACCTCATGCTGTCCCAGGCAGTGTCAGGTTCCTAGAGGCTCCTGATTTGTCAGCAATCACTTTGTTCTGATGTTCCAAGCAAGGTTTTTCAAAGATGATGTAAATCTTAATTGCTTCTTTTGCAAGTTTTTAGGATTTTAAATTTAAATTATTGCCTTGTCACAAAATAATTGTAGGGATTATATTTTAGAGAGAAACATACCCTCTGAGGTTCCATACTACCCAAAAATGTACATGATGATAATTTACATTCTTCTGCATCTCATTACAGATGGTATGTACTTGAAATGTACAGGGAACTTACATCTTTCAATTCTCTTTCAACTTCAGTGCTGTTTGTTGCAGCTTCCTGCAGACAAAGAACAACTTGTTAGTGTTGTTTAAAATAGATGTCTGAAACAGCAAAGCTACTCCTGTATAACTATTAATCTCAAATAAATAGCATAATAATATTTTTAAAATTAAAACAGATGCATTTAGAAATTAAAATAGATGTGCCTTTTGTGTTTAAAGATATTTTTAGTTGGTTGTTGGGTTTTTTTTTTGAAGTATCCAAGTTATGTGGAAAACCATTTCATATATTTAAAATAGACTCTTCTGCAAGATATGGGAGAAAGATTTACATGGAATTTATTCCATAAGTCTGCAACTCATAGTTACATTAAAACATTTCCTAAGGAAACCATCATGCATTTTCTGTTGAACTTCTGTCTTGGAAGTCCTGAAGGGTGTTCTGTAAAGAGCTTTTGAAAAATGAACGTATTTAAGTGTACAAAGAGAGGTAAATGTTTCTTCTATTTTTGTATCCTCATACGGTTGACAGTAACCCAGACATACACGAGCTGTTGGGGAAAGCCAGAGACCTTGATGCTTCCCTGGGATAACAGGAAGACTGTAAATATCTGGGAAACTGTGCAAGCCAGTCCAGAAGCATAAGGAAAAACTGCCTGATTTTCTGAGACCTGATCCACAGGACAGTGAGTATGACTCATGTACATGTATGAGTAGGAGAGTTCTTGAGACCCATCTAACACTAGAGAGCAGTTACACAGTCATATTTCTTCCACTCTGACACATATCTTCTCTGCATGATACAAAGTGTTTATGATATTGTGAAGGTCTAAGTCAGAAGGAATTGAGAAATTAGAATAAGAAATGAGAAAATGAAATGTAGATTAATACCCAAATTTTCTATGGGTCTTGGAACATGATTTACAACAGAATTCATAGCTGAAAAATACAGAACTTTGAATGCAATTGTTAAACTTCAAAACTCCCTAATAAAAATAGAATTTAGAGACACTGAACTTGTTTCTATGAACATTAGAATCCTGCCTCAGTGAAAACTTTCCCAAAATTGTGTCATAAAACTGTTGTTTCCATTTCAGAGCTTGTATGCCACCTAGCAGTTTCAAGCAGCATTGCTACACTTGTTTTCAAGTTCTCCAAGACATCCAGTCAAAACATTGTCCTCTGTGAAAACTGTGATTTTAAATTAATACATAATTTGGTGGTTTATTGCCAAAAATATCATGAAAATCTATTGACTTAACATACATTTTAACACCTCTAATGAAGTTAAAAGTCTCTTAAAATTTCAAATAAATACAATGCATTTAAGGTGGTATTTCTCAATATACTGCATTATTAAAAGTACTCTATAAACATGTATTATCATTCAAAAGTAGTAGATGAAGATATTTTGTTTCGTATTTGGCTATAGAAGAATTTCTAGAAATTGCTCAACTCTAATGTAGCGTGCAGGGAACCAGCACCATCTGCAGGTCAAAAGCTGGAAAAGAAAGACTTACAGGCACCTATTTTTAGGCACCTGTGCCTAAATAACTTCCCTGTACCCCTCATAGAGATACTACTGCATTTTCCAAAGAACATTAGAATGAGGCAGGAGTGGAAAAACAACTGTAGAATCCTCAGTGGACTTGTACACACTGCCAAGGATTGGCACCATACCTACTGACCACTCTACATGAGAGGAGAAACTCATTATTCCTGTCCTATCTTGTGTCACAGTGAAGAATTTACCATGTGTGATGCCATAGACAGTACAGACAATTAGTTTTAACAACTGAGACACAAACGAGGATTCATAAGAGCAGAGAGAAGAAAGATATTTTCATGACTGAAGCTGAATTAGGTGAGGAGCTGAGTTTGTCTTTATTTGTGCCCCACTGCTGCCTTCTCACTGTCTAATCACTGAGCACACAAATCAGAGAAGGGCAGTGTCTGCTTAAGCAACAGCGGATCGTCACGTGCAGCATCACAAGTCACACTGCCTGTGTGTGAGCTTGAACAAGGGACCTTGCAATACAGCAGGAGAGAATTCCCTCCCCAGCTGTGTTGCCTGAAGTTGTGCTCTGACTGTTCCTCATTTAGAGTTCAATCCGCATATCATCTCACTTCATACAAGAATATTTCAGCATGTAACACAGCTTGTAAGAAAACTAAAAACCCATCCTATTTTATGACAGGTACTGGTGCTCAGTGGGCACAAATTCCAGTTTGCAATTGCAATATTTCTTCAGTGCTTACCTGAGATGCCTGAGAAGTACTACTGACTTTGTTCTCAAGATCAGAGCATTTTGCCATGACTGCAGATAAGTTACATTTCAACCGGTTAATTTCTTCTGATAAAGAACAAAGTAACTGTTCTCTCCTTTCTGCTTCCTTTGTTTTTTCCTCTAGTTGATTTTGTAGTAAGGAGACTTCACTGTTCTTGGTTTTGGACTTAAGCTTGTCTTTCAGGTTTTGGATTTCTCTGTCCTTCTCTCCAAGAAGATGGTTGTATTTTTCTTTTTCTTTTTCAAGGGAAAGTATTTTCTAAATGAAACAGAATAAGAAAGAGTAAGTGTTAGTCTGTGCATCAAATGCATAGTTTACAGTAGTTTGAGATGATCTGAGCAGCAGGGTCTAGTGGAAGGTGTCCCTGCCTGTGGCAGGGGGGTTAGAACTAGGTGATCTTTATAGTCTCTTCCTGCCCAACCCATTCTGACTCTATGATACTCACTTTCAAAGTTCTCTCTTAGCCTTTAATTAGCTGAGAAAATTACTTTTAACTCAAAGCAGACAATACTAGAGCCATCATCTGAAATATTTCAAGTGATAGTAAAACCAGTCTGAAATAGATGAAAAAAGGAAAGAATACAAAGAACCAAATTTCACAGGCTTAGTAGGTATTCAGTTTTGTGTATGAGTAAAGATCACTGCAGTATATGAGCTTTAAAACAAAAGCAGTACAAGAACTCCAAAACACTTCCAGCAAAGATGTTGGTGCTACATTTCTTCGCATATTTGGTAGCTTTTGGGAAGCCTTCTTGCAAACTACATGACAGTCAGTTACAAGAGAGTTATAATAAAGCATTCAGGAGAAGGATCCTGTTTTCCATATTATCTGGCCCTGTGCTTTAGCAGGTATTTTCAACATGCACACTTTTTCCAGTATGTCTCCAGTACAGGTAACTCTTACACAGAATTAGTACTGCATTTAAGATGCCATGGGGCTCTGCATGAACTTTGGATGTGATAGCATTTAATTCTGCATGAGAAAGGCTGATGTTGAAATTTTGCATGTTGACATCCAGTCCTTCCCTGTACCTCAGCCAATGGGGAAAGGAAGAGGGCAACATGCGGCCGGGAGTTAGGATAAAAGGGAGGCTGCGCCCTCCGAAACTGAGACAGAAAGTCCCGTGGGTGTATGCCCCAGTGGCCTCTCTCCCTTTATTCGAATAAAGTTGAAGGACTCTTCCGTCTCCATTTAGGACATAAACCTCTGCCTTTGATGGTTTCTCCTGACACTCCCAAGGCCGAGTGCCGTATCCGTGGGACACGGCCCGCGCTGGCTCGGGAAGAAACCGGCTCACCTGGAGGAGCCCGCTCCTCTCCGGGTCCGTCATTTTGCCTTTCGCTGTGGCGACTTCCTCCATGGATTTCCTCGGGGCAGCGCCCTCCTGCTTACCCTTCTCGAGCCCACTGTCAGCTCTGGAGTGGCCCGACTTTAGGCCCCCCTTGCCAATAATTCGATCTATGGCGGTCTTGGCGTTCATCTTCAGGCGCCTGTAGAAACCAAGCGGGGCTCTACGGAACAGCGATCCCTTCTAGCGGGCAGGACAAGGCTTCCGACAGCTGGGGTCGAGCGCAAGGCTGTGCGATCTTCCCAGATCCCGCGGGGCTCAGAGGGGCCGCGAGTGCCGCGGGTCGCGGCCCGGTGCGGGGACACGGCCCGGTGAGGGGACACGGCCCGGCGCCGCTTCCGGGAGTTTGAATCTCGCGGCTTCAATCCGTCACTTCCGGGGCTTCCGGATGGTCCCCGCGGGGTGGTGGCGGCCAGGGCACCGCCCCGCGTGTCACCGCCCCCTCCTGTCACCGCCCCGTCGTGTCACCGCCCGCTCGTGTCACCGCCCTCTCGTGTCACCGCCCGCTCGTGTCACCGCCCCTTCGTGCCGCCGCCCAGCCGGTGCTGTCCGTACTCTCCGGCGCCGGTGTTCCCGGCCGCGTGTCAGCGGCGGGCCTTGGCCAGTGGCGGGGTGCGGGAGGGTGGAGCGGTGAGCCGTGGTGCTCGGGACGAGGCTGCAGGGCTGCAGGGCCGCTCAGTCCTCTCTCTTACGTGTCTGTATCCACGTTCCTCCCTGAACATGTGTTTTTTCTTATCCTCTTCATCTACCCAAAATCTAATAATTTTAGAAATTACAAAGTAAGCTAGGATAGTTCTCATGTGACCATGTTAAAACTAGACTGAACAGCGCTCACTTGAGACTCGTTTTGCTCCATCTTGCTGGCTTCCCCTCTTCTCTCTTACTGGGGACATGTGCGGCAGTGACAGTGTGAACCTTTCGGGTTTTTACATATGTTCACAGCTGAGAAAAACTAACTGAGCACGGGGGAGCTCAGAGCTCTTGTCATGTGTTACCTAGTTCATGTTACCGGAGTGTTCGTGCACGTGTTTATGTTAAAACATTCATAGGCCTCTAAACAATACAGAGTTGTCTTGTCTTTT
>VYXC01008040.1:156471-182040 GCA_013397175.1 Platysteira castanea
TTTTTTTGCACGCATTTCCTTAATACTTTTAATTTTTTATTTATAAATACATATTTCGGTAATTCCTCAAGAAATCTATAATCCACCATGTTCCATGAGGAAGCTACAGTCTTTACTATGCAACACGTCGTCGTTCCAGAATGCAACAGGAGGGGGAGGACTCACACTGTTTTTGGGGATTATCGCCAGTTTGTGACTAGGCTGGCACGGAGACAAGCCAAAAGCATTTGCAAACAGTGAAGTTAAAAATTAGGAGGGAAAAAATATAAGCCATGGTGAAATTTCATACCTTGGTATACCGAGAGGCAGATGTGGTTTACCTCGAGTTCTAGAGTCGTGCTTAATGTTCGTGTTGTTTAATGCTTATTCTTGCCTTGGTTTCTGACGAGAGATTTATCACGCAGTTTAAGAATAAAAGCAGCAACAACAAATCTGAGTTTTTGCAGTGTGCCCTTTCTATTACAGGATTTCACTAGCGAGAGCTCTTTCTGTGCAGTAAGACAAAACCTGGTGTCAATTTACAGGACTTTTTTTCCCCATAACTTTGAGTAGCTAGTCCGTCATAGATCCACCCATAGATCTGCTTTGCTGTAAACCAGCAATTCCCTGCCTCCTCTTCCTGCTAGCATTTCAGTCCAGAAGTTAAGGGCTGTGAAGCTGAAGACTTAATTCCTTCGGTAGTAGTCAGCATTTAGGCAAGACGGGAAACAATGCTTCGTGTGATTGTGGAATCTGCCACCAATATCCCCAAAACCAAGTTTGGGAAACCAGATCCTATCGTTTCTGTTATTTTTAAAGGTAAGGAAAACTGTCATAAATGTAGTCAGGGAAGAAGTTTTGTAAAAGATAGTGCCCTTTGTAAGTATTTGAAAATGTGGGAAAATATGTTTTCCTGAAATTGCTTGTGATGTAATTTTAGGGAAGACTTTAATTATTAGAGACAGGAGTTACCTGAATGAAGTTTGTACTGGGTGGAGCACATTGGTCTGTTCTCACCAGCTGTACTTCTGTTTCAGGATCCACATTTTACAAGCTTTTGCAAAGGATTAGTCTGTTGCTTTAAAAACAAATCTAATTCCATAAATGAACCCATTTTTAATTCTGATTTGAAGATTACTTTGTTTTCCATCTAAAAAATCATTCCTGTTTTGATTACTTGGAACAGGCACTGCTCACTCTCACACACATTTTTATTATGACTGATTTATTGTTGTTACAAGTAGTTTATTTTAAAACAGTAGTACTATTTCTGAAGGTTTTGTTTTAGTTTAGTTTGGGGTTTTTTGTTGTTTTTTTTTTTTTTTTCCCAAAAACAGAATTGCACATCAGAATTTTGGCTGTTAAGTTATTTAATTAAAAGATTTTGGAAGGAAGTTGTATTTTTCACTTTCATTGCTCATCAGCTATATATGGGAGAAGGAGAAGACTGTGATAAAATTAGCATTTATATGTAAAGCTAATTATATTTTACAGTATACTTTACCTGTTGCCATCATTACCTCACTTGGCTAGACTAGAGAAACTTGATTTCTAGTATTGATTTATCTTTAAGGTGCCAAAACCTTCAAGCAATTTTGGATCATACATCAAACTAAACTGTGATAAACAGACATCTTAACTCCTATGTGACCTGGTTTCCTAACTCTGCACTGAAATCCAAATGCTATTTTAAAGTGTGAAAAATCGTTGCAGGAGTTTGTCACTTTTAGAAACCAAATGTGAAATCATGATAGCTGTAGGCTGGAAAAGGACAAGGTACTGCACATGCAGAATCTTAACTTTCAAAGTAACAAGTTTTCAGATATGTTTACTCAGCATCAGAAAGATGTGAAATCACTCAATTTCCTTTAGTTTCCTCCTTTTTTTCAAGGTTTGTTTTTTTTTTTTTAACCACCCTGTCTGTTAGAGCAAGTGGCAGAGCCTGTCTCAGTAGCTTTTGGAACTTCATAATTCTTAAAATATGATTTTACTTGCCCTGCAAGAAGTGATGATACTGTAGTTTCTCTGGTTTGTTTCACTTTCTGCTGCTTCTTAAGTATCAGTTTTCTCTCTTCAGTTCCTTGTCTTTCTTTGCTGTCCTGCCACAGTTTTGCCTTTCTGTGTTGCCTCTGTTTCTGCAGTTTCATACTCCAGAGCTGGTTTATGCCTTCCCTTCTTTATGCTAAAGTGTGTCTAATCCCTCCTTGTAGCCTTTTATTCGTATTACGTGCTCTAATGCAGTTCATTTTACGTAGTAAATATAATTTATGGGGGTTTTTTCTGCATTGCTGGATTTGTTTTTCAGTCCTTCAGTTATCCAAACACAGGAATTGGACAACAGATATTAAAGGAATTAATTTCTATTAATCCTTTATGTACTATAACTGGGATTTTTAGTGTTCCCAAACATGCTTAACCAGTGTCAGCTTCATAATTGTGACAGGTTTTTAGTAGAATATTTAATTTCTCATTATCCTGCCACTTCTATTTATGTGATCTTACTACATACCAACAGTCTGATTTTTTGCTTCCCATCCAGAGTGGTTCAAGTGGGACAGAAAATACCAGACTTTTACTGGCTATTAAGCAGCTCTGATTTAATTTGTACATGGAGTGCCTGGTTGCCAAGTGCAAGAGCATAGGGTCATATCTGAAATATGTTCAACTTCTGGCTGTTTATGTTTATAGATTTTTTTTTTTATATGCAATGCTGGTTCTCCCCTCACCCTGTTAATGTGTAGAGATAGGAAACCAGTCTTATTTTGGGAATATTTATGTCAAAGGGCATCAATCTTTTAACTGTAGTCCCTACCCAGTATAAAGCCTGGGGGACATAAAAAACACATTTGGGAGTACATGCTCTAGACTGGGAAAAACTCAAGCATTTGCAGGACTTTGGCCATGACCCTGCAGCACATTTTCATGTTCTTGTTTGACTCTGAGTGTTCTTGGTGAAGTCTTAGTGAACAGCACTCATTTGAAAATGAGCGAGAGAAAAGTGCTGTGGAAGTTGGCATTTCATAGAACAGTATTCTGTTCAAATTTTAATTTACAGGGCCTTTGCTGATGTCAGGTTCAGTAAATTTAAGACTTCCATGGAAACACAGTCTTTCAGTCTCAGACCTTTACAGCCATGCTGTGAAGAAAAAGCTCATGACCCTGCAACTGTTACTGTGAAAGTGACTGCAAATGTTTTATATGTTGAGACACATTAGTTAATATGGTTTCATCTATGAATAGAATAGAATTCATCCAATTTGTTTATCTAAGCTGGTTACAAACAAGGCAGTCAATATAGTTATTAGAGTGATATATATTGGCTGCATATTAGGAGGAAATAGGCAGCTGTTTCTGTTCTGATATAGCAGAGGAGTTTTGTGCAAGCATTTCACTTATTTTTTTTTTTTACACATTTATGTCCAGCCCAGTTGGATGGAACTTTTATTTACTTTAAGAACAGCTCACAGTTCAAAGAGAACTACACCCTGAGAGTAAATGAGTATCACTATCTGAAACTGGGTGCCATTCTTGCTGAATTCTGAGTTTGTCACTCAATGTGAGACAAATCATTGGTCAAATTAATATGAAAAACTGTGCCATTTGCTAAACTGACACTAAATGATAATGATTAAATCAATATAATTGCTTTGGTTTGTTAGTTTCTTGTCTCAGGGTGTAAAAATTGATTCAATTGCTTGTATGTGCAGTCAATAATAAGATATTTAGTGCTTTGATCATTCCTTTTGACTGCCTCATTCCACTTTATGCAGTAAAAACTGAGGTGAAGTGGCATTTAGTTTGATTGGGCCAACTTGAGTAAAGCTTCTTTTTCCATTTGTGATTAATCTAAGAGCTTTTCAGCAGGCCTGCAGTAGTTCATAGCTATTTTAGTTTATATTTCAGTGTGTGAAATAAAATAGTTTTAGAGTGTAGTTATTCATTACATTTCATTTTCTGTTCTGCAGAGAGTTAAATTATCTAAATTTAATTTCCAGGGTTTTGGAGGTCTGCCCATTTGATCCTGCAGTTGCTGCCACCATGCAATCCTAATTTTCCTTTGAGAAAAGTTTTATGGGATACCTAGTTGACTGAAATGTGATTCTCTCTTGAATCTTAGACTTAGGACTGTTGTAAAAGATAATGTTTGTTTCTGCTATTTCCAACCTGCTGATGTTGATTAAAATGCTAGTTACAATAGAAAAAAAAATAGGATGGAAACATTTATTAGTTTGCTATACTATAACTATCTTTTTAATGATGGAACAGTTATTATGTAAACAGCTCATCTTAATTTTTCTGGACACTGAGTCAACTCATTGGCCATTAAATTCTTATTACAGTCATTTCCACTTGAGAATATTAACTAGCATGTGATAATAGAAGGTAGTATAATGCCTCCATCAAGATAAAGCAAATAGTGGTTTCTTCTACAGTACCACAGTTACTGCAGAAGTTACTGTAAGTTACTTGTTTAAAGAAAGAAGTATATAGAGTGTCCTACCTGTATCCACTATAATTTCTTATTTTGTGGTGGGGCCACACTAAAAATGGTGACTGGCCCTATTGTACAGTTTATCCTGATGTGGTTTAGTCTGGGTTGCTATAGCTGCCATCATTACCAGCAGAGGAAAACTGCCTGAGGACCTGAAACTTACGTGAGCTCCTGGAATAACTGAGCAATCCACCTCACCCTGCTTGGCAACAGGAATTTTTGACTGGAGGAGAAAAGAGCTTTGCCAACAGCTTAAAAACAAATACCACCACCACCCAGTGCATTAAAATACTGATAAAAGCGTAATAAAAAGAAAGTCAGTAAAGAGATGGGAATATATGCAAAATATATCCTTGAGGAATGTGAATGACTGACTAAAATTACAACTAAAACCCAGTGTAAGCTGTGCTTCCCAGGGTTTTTTCATCCAACTTTCACACAGATGCACAACAGAAAAAGTTTTTTTTCTCAGTGTAATCTAGAATATGCGTATTAGTGGAAACATAAATCTTGCTTTTGTGAAAATGAATAATTCAGAGTGGAAAATTCAGCACCTTGTCAAGAATTGTTCTGACTGTTGTTCAAGCCAGGACTCTCCTTACCATAGAGAGTTACATTTTAGCTTAGGCAGGGATCATAGGCTTTCTATCCACTAGTTCCATCAGAATCAGGTCTGTAATTCACGATCTCCTTTACAAACAGCTGTAACTGTTCTTTTTTTTCACTGGCAGTGTAAACATCTTTTCATCTCCCAGCGTCTAGGGGCACTTGGAGTATCAGTGCCCAACCCCAGATGTTCTGGAATACTCAGTTTTGAAAGTGCTTTGTCTCCTATTAGATAGCATGAAGTTGATTTTCTCTCACCAGCTTGTTAATTAGTGCTTTGTTCTGCAAAATGTCAGTCCACGGTATGGTATGTTATGAAAGCTCTTTCCTTTGTCCTACAACATGAGTCAATATCCTGTATAACTTGTAGACAATTCCTGTTACATAAATGGGAGTCAGTTCTTGCAATTTGCAACATGGGCTGACTTTTTCAGTACATCCCACTCTCGTCCAATAAAGAGAGCCACCACAGTCTGCCGCCTGACTAGTGGGTATATGAACTTGCCCATTTGGCATATCTTTACTCTTTGTTTCCCAGGCCTTTATAACGCTTTCCAGGCTATGTACAGTCATAACTTCAAATAACAAAAATGCAATTATCTTCACTGGAGGCCTTAAAAATGTGGAGTGTGTCTGAAGCTTGGCCTTGTGGTGGCTGAGCATTTTGGAGATCAGCAGCTGCTTTAGTGCCTGTACTTAAATATGCTTGTTTGTTATGTCTAATATATGCAATCTCTGTTTGAAGAGCTGCATGTTTGCCTATGCTTTTTCATGCTTCTGAGTGTCAAAAGACTCGTCCTCCATCAGAGCTATCTATATACATATATCATAACTGAACAGGAAAAATAATGCTAAGCTATGTATAATTTGCACCACACCCCACATTCCCATGGTTTGTAGCTTGCCAAAATGCAAATTTTACCATGAAGTATGGAAAACTTGGAATTTTTGTAAATTTTAGGCCACAGTAAGTTTGGTGAAGTCATACCTACATAACCTCTGGAAACCATCTTTTCAGGAAGGATTGCATTTCCTCTTACATCATGTGTATTGCTTCTAATATTTGCTCATTTAAACTAGACAGTGCTGACACTGTAAGCATATCTTCTTAAGATTTCTTTCCATATGATTTTATTCCAGAGCTAAACATTCAAAAATACTTTGTAACTCAAATATGGTAAATATGTAACACATTTTCTTTAGTACTTTGGAAAGTAGTACTTTACTGCCATCACTTAGAGGTTACTGTTTGTTTTGATGTCTCCAAGTCTTTTAGTCTGTCTTTTTACATCATTATTGAAGCTGAAGCTAAGGGTCATAAAAGGCTAAGAAACCAAAATACTTATTTTGCTTTCTGGAAATGCATCTAGCTAAGCTTAAACAAAACAGAATAAAAAGCCTCAACTACTAAAATTGCCCAGGGGACTTCTTGATTGTAAAATGTGCAACTTCTGGAAGAGGTAAAAAGAATTGGAATATTTGGTTTAAAGCTCAAACCTTCTTTAGAAAAATGAAAGGAAAACTTAGGATATTTGTGTAGCGCTTTAGCAAAACCAAGTAATCACGCTTTGTTTGTATTTGCAGATGAAAAGAAGAAAACAAAGAAAATTGAAAATGAACTCAATCCTGTTTGGAATGAGGTAATGTTTTAAAAAATAAATCCTTGGTCATTTTAAGACAAAATGCTTGTAGGGTCATTAAATCAGTTCCAGCAATTGAGTATGTTGTTGGAGAGAGGATCTAGTGCTATATCTTCTTTCAAGGTATTAGTAAATGCAGGTGAATGGATTCATCTTGCACTATGTATTACAATTCAAGAAGTAATGTCTTGATGCAAAATTAGATGGATAATTGATGAGTTTGTGGCCTTTGTTCCTACTTTCTTTCGATCAAAATGATACTCAGGCACTGTTTAGCCACATGTATGGGAACATAATGGGATCATTTATTACATACCAGGAAAAACCATACAGAATTAAAAGGAATCATGTATTGTAAAACCTCATGGTTTATTTGTAGGCCTAGTCCTATTTTGCATCTTCAGTAATATTTTTCTTGGGAAAAATGTTTTCATGGTAGTGTTTTTTCACAAAGATAAATGAAAGTTAAAGATTTTTCTTACATTTTGTAATTAGAACTACAAAGAAAGGGAACCTACAACTATTTGTTTAAATACAATAGCAACTGAGTTCAGCCAATATTAGAGGGGATTAATACCAGATATTATGAATGACAAGACAGTATGTATGTTCATGTGAGGAAGTGGAACTGCAAAAGAAATTATGGCTCACTATTAAACAATTTAATTATGCTATTGTTGCTGGTAATTAGCAAATTGCATATGTGCTAGAGGCATTTTTTACTTTGCCTTTGGAAATGTAAGCTGGATTTGGTCTCTCACTAAATGCAGAATTTATTTCTGAATAATATTGTTGTATATACTACTCTGCTGTTAATTTTTACATAACTTGTAATTATAATTTGGGTTTTGTCCATTTTTGTTGTTCAGATTGTTGAATTTGACTTGAAAGGAATTGCTCTGGATAATTCATCTTCCCTAACAATTATTGTGAAGGATTTTGAAACAATTGGACAAAACAAGTATGTTCTTTCTTTCCCTCTCCCTATCCCCATCCTACCCCAGTATTAAACAAAACTTTCATTACAGACATACAGGGGGAAAATGGAACTGATAGCTGCTGTTTGCTGTGCTCTCTTTTCTGTCGATGCCAAATAGTGTTCACTCTTGCTATTTTGAAAGGGAGTATGAACATATCATCTCCTTTTTTTCATGACAGATTTCATATGCGTTAGGCAAACATTCATGTTTACTCATAGTAGCTCAATTCCATTGTTAGCTTTTCTTTACTACTCTCTGCCTCCTCCCAGCATGTGGATTCAGGTTTTTACAATACTCCAACAGCTCTGTCGTAAAATCACTGTGAATAAAGCCAGTGCCCTCAGGTCTCTCATTCTTGAGATTCCTGCAGGTCAGTTAGGCAGGAGTATATTGCATGCCTCTGAGTTTAAGGAAATCTCAAAACTTGAGATAGGAAAGCTTGTCAGTAATCAGAATTTTGTAATGGACTTTATAGTGTATCAGAAAATAAAGGAAAGTTATTATCTGAAGCACCTAAAATGTTTCAGTCTGTACATGGGTTCAAAGTCTAGTAGTCATGTGGTTGGTTTTCTTCAAATTGTATTTGTAAATGTCATCTAGACTCATATTTGTAACTCTTAACCCCCAGCTTGTGCAAACGCCTGCTTATTTTGCTTGGGTTTATGCACAGAGGGTTGTTCATACCAAAGCCAGAGTAACACCTTCAGAGTAATGCTCTTTGAAAACAGATCCTCAATAACAGCCACATATTTGCAGTGTGTGGTGTCTTTGGAAGGGATATTGGCAGGGAAACAGGATAAGGGGCTGAGGAGTGAGGAACACATGAGCAGGCATCCTGATTGTAACATGGTAATAGGAAATAGCATCTTGTAGTTCTTTTAAAGACACAAAGCACTGTAACAACTTAAGAGATTTGATATTAATATACATTCACATTTAGATGAAAGAGTGCAAGAAAGGAGGGAATGTGGAATAAGTTTCTCACCTACCAAGTGTGTGTACGCATAACTTATATTTCTGTAGAGTTACTGATTGTATTTACTGAGTTGGGGAGAGATTTAGGACTACCATATCATAGATTTACTATTTTTTCACTGTATCCTCTTTTAATACCTAAAGAAAAGTCAATAGTTAGATACATTTCTGAAGTGCTGCACCATTTCACAACAGTGCTCAGTGGAAGAGTGTGCAAATAACACTCCCATGGTTTGTCTGCATGCTAGTTTAGAATTGGAAAGGTGGAGCACAGTGCCTATCTGAGGTCCTTACTACTGAGAGCTATTCTAATGATAGTTTAAGAAACTCACTGTTTGCTGTGTGCTTTTGACATACACAAGTTGACCCATTAACTTGGGAGGTGTATTAGGTGTCTAAGCTAAGTGGGATTTGAGTTGAAGTTAACAGTCCTCCCTTTAGAGATTCATGTTTTTATATATTCTATTTTTAAATCTAGATTGAATTTGGATTTACTTTTTGAGTGTAAATAATATCCCTAGGGGCCTCTGTTGCCTGCAAATGAGCAATTAAAACAGCCTACACCGTGATTTTGGCTTTATTTTCTTTCCTCTGGAGGAAAATAAGTGGTGGGGGTTGCTATTGTTACTTTCAAGGTAGTGACAACTTTTGCTCAAATGTTCTGCCTCTGTGTGCTGCAGTGTAGGCCAGAAGCAGAGCGCTGCGTTTCTCAGCCCAGCCTCCCTCTCCGGCTGCTTGCTCACTCACAAAGCTCTTGGCCAATACACACTCTGCTCTTCCGTGCACTCTTAGTCCTGACTGGTTCCAGGCGCCTGGTCTGTTGCTATGCCCAGGAGGTGACTACAGAACCTGTACTACCCTCTGGAACAACAGAGCAGAAGATTGCAATATAAGACATGGTTTGTTCCAGCTCCTAGAAGCTGATATAGCCGTTCATCCAGTCCGTTCTTAAACTGGTGCAGAGGAGGAGTACAGTGGATGTTATTCTACTTTTACACTGTGCCAAGGCACTGAACTCATTGCTTTGGCATGTTTCTGTAAATTAGGCCTGAAAGAACATTTGGATATTTTTCATTTTCTTTGTTTTCCTGGAGAGAGAATTTACTGCTTCATTTACAGGATCACTAAAGTTTTGCAGATGGGTTAATGAGTGCTCTTCATGGTGAAAAGTCACTATATTTGGAAAAGATAAATAAATCAGACCACTGTGTACAGACAGGCCATCACAGGAATAAACCAGAGGACTCGGATGATTCATGCTTAGTTAGATTTTCCAGCATAAAGATGTTTGAAAAGAGGACACATCTGTTTTCTATTGCATCTAATACTGTTAGTAGAAAGATTTCAAGTTCTCAGAACACAAACCTTTAAGCAGTTAAAAAAATCCCAAAACCCCCACAGTAATGTCGGTTGTCCTTGTGAAGTTAGGAGAAAGAGTTGGGATTATGTGTTTCCCGGTGTCCTTTGTGTAGTTAGTAACCTAGTGAGACAGGAAAAACAGATTGGGCACACCCTTTGCTCTAACAGAAAAATGCAACTACAAATGAGCAGTGCAGCCAATTATTTAATCATTGCTAAGTATTTCTCATAGTTAAATGATTTCCAGGTTGTTTAAATGTTCCTACAGCTGTACTCTTTTGTGTGGATTCTTTCCCACGTCAGTTTGACTGTGCATAGCCTTTCCTTGCATCCACTCTATGGAAGATCTAGACAGTTTAAAATTCAGATTTGGGCTTTTCTTCCTTGTACAAAACAGTGTCCATGTTTTCTTTCTTTTTTAAAATTTTTTCTTGCCGAGAGTATTATCAAATAAGTAAAGATAAAATAGAGGTTTTTCTTGATAAAAATTGTTAAACATAGCAGGAATAACAGAAGGTCGGTGTTGGGTCTTGTAGCATAGTCTATAATGAAATATATACACTCAGAAAGAAAAGTTGAGTATAGTAGTTATAACTGCAGCGTAGAATCAAGTTTGCTGATGAGAATCAGAAATATAAACCTCTGCCAAAATAAACCCTTAGAAATACCTGCAAAGAATTTCAATGCTTGACTCGCGAGTAATTTAAACCTTGGGGCTTCCAGTAGAAGTAGCATGTAAGCAGCAAGGCGACATGATAGGCCTAAGAATTCAGTATAGATTGCTACCTTCAAACAAGAGGAATAATAAAATGGGTGGTACTGTGAGTTAGCACTTCCTGATCCAGACATGGGTGTGAAGTTTCACTTCACTTGGTTATTTAGGCAGCTAACAGGAAGTGCTAACCACAGCACCAACGGATTAATTAGCTTTGGCACAAATGCAACTCTGTGTTTAGTAGTTGGTCATCAGTAGTTCATTGATTTCATGCTTAAAAGCTAAGTACTTTCCTTTAATCACTGTGGGGAAACTGTCATAGGTCTGGTAAGGTTCAAAACTAGCTTCTGAATAGGGACTTTGCATTTATTTTTGTGGTAGACAGGAATGTTTAAACTGCTTGTTTGCAGGCTTTACCCCTGCAAAGCTGGAAAAGTTTAAGAGACCAGATTGATTGGGCATTATACCTGTCGAAGTCTTAGGGATGGCCAAAAAGTTACTTAAACATTTAAGAAAAAATACTCATTTGCTTTGGTCTTCTACTGAAACAGCCAATGAACAAAAAGTCACAGGATGCATTAAGCTATTCTAGTTACCTCTTGGAGGGAGGTACAGGAGCAGACCTTGCAGCAAAGCACTAAACATCAATGAACTGGTGATGGACATGATCTCGTAACAGCTCCTGAGATCTGACATAGCTGACTTAGCCCAAGGATTAGAGACCTGAGAGAAGCATGTCAGAAAAAAGGCTTTCTCTAAGACTTTTATAAAAGTGACAAAGATGAGAGCTAAGGATGACTTTGAGGTATTCCTTGTTACTTTGGAATGTATTACTTCAGTTGTTGAGTAGCTGTATGATCAAAACCAGACTGGAAATAGTCATGGGTAATCTGTTCTAGCTGACTAAGCTTGAGCAGAGGCACTGGACTAGATGATCATGAGTGATTCCTTCCAACCTCATTAGTTAGTGGTTCTGCTAAGAGAGGGGTGAAACATCCCGAATCCAGTGAACAGGATGACTTCGGGAAAGGCAGAATAGTGCCCAAAGCTTAGGATTTGGCTAAAGCTGAGAAGCAGACTAAGTTTGTAGACTGAATATTGAATTTCTCAATCTTGCTAGAGTGGAAAAAGACTGGAGACTATTGTTCCCAAACCTGCTAAAGGAGGGGGAAATAAAGGCATGTATGTATAGAGGCAACTGGTTGCAAGCGAGAAGTCTGTGTAACTGATTCCCTCTTCAGTCTTCTGAACATGATCACTATTTTTAAAATGGTTACTATGCATTAAAATGTGTGCAGTTATCATTTGTACAGAACAGATGAAGGTGTAGAAAAGGAAATGTACAGTGGAAAATTTCAAAAGCACTGCAAGTGAACAGCAATTCTTGAGTTAGTGTCACCAGACAGGAGGGTGTGGTTGCTGAAACATTCATCCTGATGATTTGAGATTACTTTGGATGACTTCTGAATTGATGATGTTTTTGAAGTTGTCACTCCAGCTCATATCAAATCAAAATGTCCAGTCTGCATAATTTTTCTACAAATTTGCATAGGAAAATATCTTCTTTCTCTAGAATCATATTTGGCCTAGCTGCTTACGGGTAGTCTTGTTGGGTTTTTCCCTTCTATGGCACCTCAAAATATGTAAGTTTCTGCAGCTAAACAGAAGTTGTGATGTTTAACACCTGGAAAGTATATTTGCAGGAAATTGGTGTTTTATGCTTACGTATCCTAATGTACTTTGCAAAAAATTAATTTATAGTCTCATGACACAGTATGCAGGAGTAGCTATAACAGTGCTCTTGCTCCATGTCAAAAAATACCATTGCATCCTTAGCTGGTCCCTGAAAAACTCTGTAACTTCAGGGGACCTCAGTTAGATTCCCTGTGTACAGATCTTTTTTCCGCTTTGGCAGCAAAGCTGGTATTTTATTGTAACACTCATTGTATTGTTTATGTTCTTTGAATTATTTACAGGGTAAAATTATCTTGGCTTTTCTTTTTTTCATTGAAAAAAGTCTCAGCTATTCCAGTAATCCACTTCAGTATGGGAGTAAACTGTTACTACATACCATGGGAATGAAATACAGTGCCAGGTATCATGAGTACCGCACTGAGAAATTTTGCCTAAAAGTAGTGTCTCGGGTTAAAAGTACATGCAATTTTCATCTTTCTGGGAGATGGTAGGAGTGACAGGTGCAGTCCCAAAGTAGACAGAAGTAGTTTAGAAGAGTTGACCACACATGAGATCCCTTAGAAACCTTCCTTTGGTAGACCGCTCTAGAAGCATTGGAAACATTCTGAGAATTTAGAAGCAAGAAGATGAACCTATTCCAAAATGCAGAGTATGGGCAAGAAGATTAATTTTGTGATTTTCTAGTAACAATGTTGTTGTGCATTTCTTCTGTTTCACTGTTTTCATTACAAAGATGTGGATGTCTCTGGTTTTGTATCTCTTTCTGTGTAGTACAATGGCTGTCAGACCTAGTTTTTATTCACTACTTCTCACCTGAGAATTTGCAACTTCGTGTAGGGAAAGAAAGCATTATATCCTTTAGTTTACCAGTGAGAATTCAGTGGTGGAAATAAGTGACATGACTGTTGAGAGTTATACAGAAGATTATTTTCAAAAATATGCAAAAAAAATATTTAGTTTTTTAACCTCTTTTAGGTTAAAGCTGTGGCTGCCATAAAGAACACCAACACATTTAAGTGTAATGAAACAGCAATTACGAATTAGCAGTACACAATCATTACATGACGTTTACAATGGTCTTTTATTGTGCTTTGAGTTTTCAAGTAATGGCTGGAGTTACTTGGTCAAGTAACAGATAATCTGCGGAGAGAAACAATGGACTCTACATGATTCAGTGTGAATCAAGCAGAAGCCATTTTATTGATGAACTACTGTTTTTAAAATACAGTTCCTGCTTTCCCTATACGTGATTGTGCACATTTATTATTGGTTAAGCCCTATTTTCACGTGCTACTTTATGCTTTATGACTGGCTCTTGTATGTGTGTCACATCATCTGTTGTGTATGTCACAACTGTTCTTCAGTTTACATTTTCTTATCCTTATGCTATGTTGCTTGTTCCTCATTCACATCCTCCCCAGTGCTGCTTGTTCCTTTCTCACAACCTCCCGTCATCTCTTCCCCTGGTATATGTGCTCAAGTCCTTCTGTCTTACGTGCTCTGGTTCTTCTATCTTATGGCTGGTTCACGATATGCCCATTTTCTAGTAAAAACATGGTTTCCACACAGACGCTAGCAAAAGAAAAATTGGAACCTCTGTTTGATGTATACTTGCATTCTAATGATGATTTTTATTTAATTTCAGATTAATTGGCAGTGCATCTGTAGCACTTAAGGATCTTGTAGGTAACCAAAGCAGATCTTTTCCCTTCAAGCTCATACCTCTACTAAATGAAAAGGGACAAGAAACTGGAGTGAGTAACTTACATTTTCTTATTTTACTGTATTCTTGATCAAAATGCTCCAGCAACAGGGCTAGTACGAATTTAATGCTTGGAAATTTCTAGCAAAAGCTCCAGACAGAGGAAATTTATAACCAGAGATAATTATGTCTATACAATTTTGTTTTCTCTGTATATATTATGTGTTTGTATATATGTGTTATAAATATTATGGGCCACAAAATATGCATGGAAATCATCCTGATGATGAAAAAGTGCGTTTTCCAAATACCAGATGGAGTTTCCATATGCACCTTTTTTGCCATATGCTTTGTAACAGCTACCTGTGTTATAGGACTGATTCTAGAAAGCACATGTTCACTGCCAGCTCCATTTAGAAAGGTACACAAGAACTTGCTTTACTTGATTTAGCACATGTTTAAATTTAAATGGTTATTTACTTAGTTATTTATTAAGTAGTTTTTGGAACCTGGGACCTTACTGTGTTTGTGCAGTGTAGCTGCTAAGGCACCTCATGCTGCATTCTAGTACACTTCATAATGACAGGCTCTGAGCGTAATTTCAGTATCTCATCAGTATCATGATTAGTTGATCACAGGGTTGAGCTTTTTTTGCTGACTCCTCATGTTACTCTGGCAACTAGGAATAATAATGGTTTGTTCAGTAATCCAAAACCACAGTCAAGCCAAAAAAAAGACAATTCTATAATTAGAATGGAAAATGATGTAGTGTTTTTCTTCCAAGACGGAGATATGAACAAGCAATAAGAAAAGCCAGATAGTAAATTTTACTTATAATTCAGACTTATTAAGTTGTTGATGAGATGGCGTTATTTCTCTACCGCCTTTGTTTTTCTGTCTGCAAATTTAGGATGTCACCTTCCTGCCATGAATACTGTGGAACTAAAATTAACATCTGTAGAACGTCTTACATGTGTGTATAGTGACAGATTTTTCTAAATATAAACACAGCTACTCCATTTGTTAGATACTATTTTAGAACCTGGTCCACTAGCTGCAAATTGTGTAATCTTTCTTGTTTGTATGTATATATAGCTTAATAATAGTTTATTAATTTACAAGTAGCTGAAACTTTATAAAACTATTGTGCCCATGAATAGTTAACTGTTCATGTACAGTGTTAGAACAACTTAGTGCTTAAATCAACTGTTGTGAATACTGTGAACAACATAAAAAACTGTATTTCTCTATAGGCAACAATTGATTTGGTAGTAGGGTATGAGCCACCAGCTGGACCTTCAAATCCAACTGACCCAGGAGGGACCAGCACACAGGAAGGTATTTCAATCTTTTCTCAGAACATTATTGTTAAAAGCTCTTGGAGCTGTTTAGGGTAAGGCAAGAAAGCGATTCAGCAGCACTGTTCACCAGAAGCAAGTGTATCAAGACTGCCAGATAGTCATTTTAAAGAAATTAAGGATGAGTCAGAAGCTAAGAAAAAAATTGGCATTTCCTGGCGTAAAGTGGATTTTAGCATAATCTTCTCTATTTGTTTAAAAACTTTTCAAAATGGCTTTTGTTTAGGAAAGAAAGGTTTTTGAATGCTCAAGGAAACAGCAGTTATCTGCCCCAATTCTAGGGCAGACCAAAAAGCAGAGAAGTCCCATTTATTACTTTCAATGTCAGGGAGCTTTGTGAAAAAATTTTCTTGATTAATTAAACCTCTTTTCCCTTACAGAATGATTAAGTTTTGCGAGACACTGTTTTATATTAGGTTGATATTTGACTAGCCAATGAAATACTGAGATCAGTAGGGAATATTCTTTGGTCTCTCTATATATCATATTTACCAGGCTTTTGCTGAGAGTGTTTTGAGATCTTCTAGTTTTCCAGACTCTTAAAAGAACTGTGAAGTTACGAGCTTTTGCAGTTGACAGGCGAATAATAAGCCTAATATCAAGGCTGTATTTGTGCAGAATGAAGGAAGTTTAATAAATGTTATGTGTTTGAAGAGAGCTAAACCGTTTTGACTAGTATTTGGTGATAGATAATAACATGAGAAGGAAAAAATTGAAATCAGGAATCTTCAGGAGGGAAATTTTGATTTCACTGTCTTCACTCAGGCATTCTTGGAGAGTGGAAGGATAAGTAATATAAACACAAAATCTGTGTGTCAAATTACTGCACATTTTAGAGAAATGTGGACTTGAAGGCTAAAAATGCAAATTCACTTTTATGAGATTATTTTGATAGCTTTTTAAATGTTTTTGAACTCTAAAGATACAGATAAATTTTTAAAAGGCAGTTTTTTAGTATCCAGCAGCCGCATGAAATTTATTTCAGTGTGAAATCAAACACACATTAGTTATTATTGTAAATACCTATTTCCCATGAAATGAAATCACTATCCCAACTGAGATAGCTACAGCTCAGTTTCAGGAATTAAGAATTAAGTGCTAGGTTATATGATAAGTTAGCTGAATGGATCCATCCAGGCAAATGCATTTTGAGAGATGTTAGCAAGGGGCATGGAGTTTTCTGCTTATAAAATACATAGTATGTCAGGCTCTCTGGTTTTATACGTCTTACAAGGACCATGAAGGATGATCACAAGCCTGTAATTCATGAAGTTAGTATACATTCTGTTAATGCCAGCCACCAGACACGTAGCTCATTCTTCCTCTAAATTTTACCATAGTCAGTGTGCCGTTAAGAAAAGCTAGAAACACAAGGGAGTGACCACTTTTGTGGTCTAGATATTTACGGATCCTATTTCACAATACTGGAATCTCAGAGTATGATTCAGTATTGTAGTGTCATGGGGTTGTAGAACTGTCTTCCACGGAGAGATGCTGATCAGAACTGTTAAAGAGACTTACTAAAAAACTTATTCTACACTTCTATGTTGTGGAGAAGGATTCAGAATTTCGTTTTGGATGGCAGACCTTAAATGTATTCATATATTCAAGATTCTGAACTAAAAACCAATGCTAGCCTAGTTTTGCTGATGGGAAACAGCAAGATTCATTCAACAGTAGTATTTATTCAGCTGGAATAAAATTAATCCCTTGTGGTGTATTGTGAAGTAGTTGGGGGATGATTACAGCTGAACTTTGCTTCAATCGGTTGATTAAAAAAGCGTATGGAAATTGCATTAGACACCCTGCATCCAGAAGACAGACTGGTCTAGAATTAGTTTGGTTAGGATATAAACTTGTTCTTAAGCAGGCTAAAATGACTAGCTTTCAAAAGGAGTTGGAAGCATGTAGTTGGCAAAAAAATTGTTGACGTGAGCTAATAATAAAATTTTAGTGGAACTTTTGGATATCAGACTCCTGTGACTTTAACAGAAAGCTCTGCTATTTGTTTACTAATTGCACTGGTTTTTTGCTGTATGAGATGGAGAAGATGATGGAGTTTATGAGGAAGGGTTGGATGGTCCAGTGGGTGGTATCACACCAACAGTTCCAAGTGGCACAAAGGAAGCCCAACTAGCTAAACGCATCACCAAAGGAAAGAAAACACGGAGAATCCTTTCTAACAAACCACAAGATTTTCAGGTAATAGATTTGTTAAATACTGCATGTTCTCTTTTTCTGCTGAGCGTGACACTGCGTTTTTTACATAGCCTGAACATAATTTAATCTCAGTTTATCTAATGCACCATTGAGATAATTAGCCTCTTCTTTTGAAAGCCAGTATTTCAAAGATATTTTTCAAATGTTCCTGTTACTGGGATGTCCAATTTCATACAGTTCTGACCGAAATAGGGATGAACCTTATTTACTGTATAGTTGTATAGATTTCAAACTACTCTAGCAGCTTTAAACATACATGGTAAAGGCAAGTGAAAAAACTAGTGAAATAATTAACCCTAACTTGTCTTGTAAAATTCAAGTAAAATTACAGTTACCATCATGATTAAGCTTGCAAAGTCTGTCTAGTTTATATCTGTCAGCTACTTCAGGGCTTGGCTGACATTTTTGGTGGTATAAGAAATTGTTGTCACCAGGATCATAGATAATGTAGAGAATGACTTAATACAAATATTTGATTTTTTTTCAGATTCGTGTTAGAATCATTGAAGGTCGTCAGTTGCCTGGAAATAACATAAAACCAGTAGTCAAAGTTCATGTTTGTGGTCAGACACACCGGACAAGAATCAAAAGAGGAAATAACCCATTTTTTGATGAAGTAAGTGTTGTAAGAACAATCTAGCTGCAGTGTTGAGGCTTTCAAATGTAGAAAAATAGTTAATACACCTTTCATTATAATCACTTAATAAGAATTTACTAATATTTATGGGTAGTTATGGCTAACATGCGTTTTGCCATTCCCAATCCCTTTCTTTATGTATTCACATCACTAAGAACAACTCTGTCATGGACAGTCTTAGCAGATAAAACTATCTAGAAGGAAGTCAAACTTCATATGAGATATATGGAACATGTTCTTAGGTACAGTTGGCTGTCTGGCAGAATCGCTTTGAACAGTTGTGTGCAGGTTATAAAAATCACAGAAAAATTATTTAGAAATCCTTGCAGACCTCTATGGTGTGTGCAGACGAGTGCTCAGTGCAGTGCTTTGGGTAGATAGGACGGCCACAGAATCTGTCAAGGAAATGTCATTGCCTTGCTACCCATGATTTGTAGAAGCACAGCTAGATTTCTCTGTCCAGACAGGGGGTCTGTACAACAAACACACTGAAATACAGGAGAGAATTCAAAGCCATGTAAGGGACACAAGAATGATCCCATAGCTGGAAGACTAATGTTGCAAAACTTAAGTGTAATAGAGAAAATGCTGAGGATAACTCTTATTATCTGTATATGCGTGGAAAATTCAGAAGATTTTGGAACTGTGTGGCAAGCCCATTTAACACACACAGGCAAGACCGAGGAAATTATAAAACCTTGAAGCCTGAACTAAGCTGTAGGTAGCAGTCAAGATTTATGAAGCCATGGAAAAAATAGGGAGGGCAGAAAGTCAGTTGCACCTTGTATCAAAAAAATTCCTTGGCAGTCTCATTATCCATAGTGTCTAAAACTGGAATAGGAGGGACCATGTTTACGTACCCTTCCATTTTGTTGTATAAAATACTGACTGGAATATAGCTAGGATCAAAGACCAAACTTAGTGAGGCATGATCTATTCTGAAAACAAGCTAATAAATAGTATGTATATATATCTTCATGCTATCAAACTATCAGATTTATTGCTATGGCCTTGAATTTAAAAAATTCAAATCATTACAGTCACTATCACCACTAACCCTAAACAAGGCCTCTTTGACAACTACAGCAGAGATGGTTAGACCAGGATTTAATATCCTGGCAAATGAACTTCATAGTTTCTGAAGTTGTTCCCCTGAGAAAAATATAAAGTGCAGAGCAAGGAGCAAAGGCCAGTGCTGGAAGTTTGCAGCACAGTTATGCTGACCGTGTTTGTTCAAATGGAAGTTGTGCCTGTCTTGTCTGTTTTGTACCAAGACAATTTACTAAATTCAGTTTTTCATTCTGCACCAAATTACCACATGGTATGTCCAGCAAGGAGGTGGGGTAAAAGTACTGCATTAGGCATGCTTCACATGCCTCTTAAAATAATATTTTTGCCTTTTATGTTCAGGTAATTATGTGTTTGTCATTTTAAGACAGGGGGTTTTTGTTTGTTTTTACCTTGACAGATATTTTTCTACAATGTCCACATGACTCCTTTAGAGCTGCTGGATGAAACGGTTAGCATTCGGGTAAGAAAAACCAGTGCATATTCACAAGGCTGCTGGGTGCCTGTAGCATCCTCTGGCCATTTCACCAGGTTGTTTAGGAACATTTCTGTTTCATGCATCTCTGTCTTTTTAGGTGTATGATTCTCACTCTCTACGAGCAGACTGTTTAATGGGTGAATTTAAGGTGGGTATGAAGAAACATCCGTATCTTGACTCAATTAAATAAAATGGGAGAAAAATTTTAAGTACTAGTTTTAAATGTTTAAATTTATACTTCTTTTTCATGGGGCCAAAGACTTACCTGATGATGTCTTGCTTCTCGAGGTAGAGACCATTTGCTTAAAGCACTAGTAAGCAGGTTTTTTATTTGAGTAGAAGATTATTGCTAAAGAAATGTGTGTGATTTACATACCAAGTTCTCTTAATTTGCATCCAGGTAACTTTTTCTTCTTTTGTAGGTCAGATGTTTATTTGGTATGAGATAGGGTTTGAAGAGATAATTTTATTAGGTAGTTAATAAACAGAATAGTGATGTGTGTGGTGGTATATACACATTCTCAAATGATGTGGAGAGGTGTTCCTTTGGTCAGAAGTTAAGTAAAAGAGATGTTAGAAAATTCTCTTAGTTTAAGTAGTTTCTGTGCTTCTGATGATATTAGTGAGATGGTCTTTATTTGGATTTGTTATGGTCAACACTGGGAAGTAGACATCTGCCTGCCAAGAATTCCCATGGCAGTTGTAATGGCTGCTGGGATCCACTGTTAGAACACTTCCAGCATCAGTGCTGGCTGTCTTTTTTGCTTGCTTATTTTGTACTGCAGAAATTCAGTAAGTCTCTAGACCAGCTTTTTACAAAAATATGCAAAGGGAGAAGAGTGTTCTTTTCTAAATGAAACACTTTCTGCCACAAAGCTGGTTGCTTTTTGCTTCTCCCTGCTTATTTTCTTTGTGATTTCTGGTGATTCAGTCAGTGGTATACTGCTCTGTGAAAGATTGATTATTCACTAAGCAGGTGACAGCACATCACTGAGGTACTTTCTGTTCCTGCAGGCACACATTTCAAGAGGAAACCGCAAGGGTAATTCCGTCTAGAAAATTACCCTTTCAGACTTTACCTGCAAGGAATACTAGCCTCAAATGCCATGAGCAAACATACTTACATTCCTGAACATGTTTGAAATCTGATACAGTGAATGATGCAACCTTGTCTAGTTTTGACACAGTGAGGGAAAGAAATGGTCATATTCTTAATAAAGAAAAGGAAATTATTCATTTTAGAAAAAACAAGTTTCACTTCTGGAACTGAAGGATGAGAAGTTGAGCAGGAAGTAGGAAGAAAAGTGTTCTGAAAAACTTGTCTGAACATAAAATAATGAGTGAGCGTAGGGAATTCAAAAAGCAGTAAGCCAGCCCCATCTTGTGTCTCTGGTAAATGAAAAAGCTGGGGATCCAAGAAAAGAAGAGAATAACTATATGTGTTAGTTCTAATACATCTTTTCTTGCGTTTTCTTCTTCACCACTCTATCCATTCGAAATCCCTCATTTTTCAATGTGAGGCATTTTCTCATTCTCCTCCTAATAAAATTCTATGTAAACTGTCTTCTGTTTGTGACAAGAGAACAGTGTAGTACTGCCATGAAAACCACGGGGGGAGCTGCCCACCCATTTTTCTGTTTTGGTATTTCTTCAGAGGTAATGCCTTTGATCTTTATTTCAGATTGACATTGGCTATGTTTATGATGAGCCTGGTAAGTGAGAGTTACTTCAGAACTTCTTTCCTTGGAACTACAAATTGAAACATTTCATTAAATTTCTAAAGTAAAAGAAGAAACCTAATGTTATTTAAGTTTGTTGCTTTAAGTATTAACTTCAAAAAATCCAACGATATATAGCTCTTTTCAATGAATTAATGGTGAAGTACAAGCCCCCTTTTTATCAAGGACCTAAAATTTGAGAAATTATGTGAAAATATTTGATAACTATGTCCCTGAATTAGTATGCCAAAATAGTTTAACACTAGATTTCTTGTTTTGAATGGCACTATTGAGACTTGTCTAGGACAGAATAATTTTTTTAAATAATTAGGGTAATTTAGAATAAAGCATACTTTGAAAATAGCTAGCTGTTTATATGATGTCTGCCATTTTGTAATGGATATTACTGGGGCCGATGGTGATGTTTGTTTTATTTCAGGCCATGCAGTCATGAGAAAATGGCTTTTGCTGAGTGATCCTGAAGATACAAATTCAGGAGCCAAAGGCTATATGAAAGTCAGCATGTTTGTCCTGGGAACTGGAGATGAGCCACCAGTAAGTTTAATTTAAATGTTTTTCTTCCCCTCTCTGCTCCATGGATATCATGGATATTTATTTATTTATGTCCNCCCCCCCCCCCCGATTTTTTTAATACTGTATAATTTGCTCAATGAACAGTATTTATAAGACAGAATTTACTAGTGGTTTCAAGGGCATCCTGTACTAAGTGGCTAACTCAAAGCCACTGTTATTCTCCTCAGTTAAGCAACCTCCACCATTTGTGGATACTCCTTCATGTACTGGAAGTAGAGATGTGTTAGCCTGGTTTTGCATGCAAGCTAATATGTAATTCTCCTTAGCACAGCTAAGCAGGCAGAGTAACACTGGTGCCAGTCCCAGGACTAACTCAGGAATGTCTCAACTACTACAAAACATGGACAAGCCCATAGAGAAACCCAAGTACCAGAAAGCTCCAGATTTTTCCTGGTGGCAATCAGACTCCTCAATAATTACGAGTCAGGCACAAGTAATTTGATGCATATAAAAGCAGTAGGTAGTTTTAACAATCCAATCCTTCACTGTCTGCTGTTCTGTCAAGATGAAAAGAGGCGTTTTTTTCTTGTAATGCTTTTCTTTCCTGACCATTGCCTGTAGTTTAAATTCTGCTTTTCTTCCTCTCTGATATTTTTGCATACTGGTACTCCTTAGCTAAATATAATGTGGTCCCCAGAACCATGGCAGATTTCCTTTTAGTTCTGTAGTAACTGTTCCTCTCTTCTATCCTCATGATTCTTGAAATCACAAGGATATGTCTAGTTATTTGTGGTGTGTTTATTTTTAAATGAGGAAGCAGTAAGTTCTGGTAAGTGATATCAAACTTGTAAGCCTTTTCTAATTGTAGTAAGACGCCTTATTTGAGATGTGTATGAAATTTGCATAAAGTTGGCATTGTACATGTGCCAAAATCATCATCTCATGAGGATGATTTTCAAAGTGTGATTATAATAGGCTCCTGCAATTTAATACTTTAGAGATAAAACTGAAAGTAAAATAGTTTAGCTAGAATTAAATTTTTATGGCTGGGTAATTTGATACAGTCTCATTCTTCATCATTAAACTGACTATAGTCTTCTACATAAAGAATGTTGTGGGCAGCAGTTTAGCTAATCACCTTAATTCTAATTCTGTACATTGCTCTGTCTTTCTTGTCTACAACTGTATCTCCCAACAGGTTGAAAAAAGGGAGAGAGATAATGAAAGTGATGATGTGGAGAGCAATCTTTTATTACCTGCTGGGATTGCACTTCGATGGGTCACTTTCCTTCTCAAAATCTACAGAGCTGAGGACATTCCACAAAGTATGTGGTTTCTCTCTACTTGTCCACTGATGTTTGATTACCATTAGAAATACTTACTTGTGTCAGCTGTTAAGAATAGAATATAGATGACTTTTTATCCCTTGCTAGCATATTTTCTCTCCTATATCTGTGCCAACAAGTGGCAATGTCTTCAAACACATGTATAATATTTTTCAAATACATATGCCTATAAATTCAGGAGCACATCAGCACTTCTTATGATGTTTGAAAAATCTATATTCTTAAAATTGCTCCTAAGCCAAAATTCTCAATTTTTACCTGCAACACTTAAGAATTTTGTTTATCACATTAGACTTTACCCTTCCTAGATCTGTAAGCTGGTTGATATTGGTAAGATTGCAATAGGCAATTTATTATTTAGTAGCAATAATAATAATAATAATAATAAACAACCAGGTTAATTTAATCTTTGACACCTCTCCAGTGGATGATGCTTTTGCACAAACTGTCAAGGAAATATTTGGAGGAGAAGCAGACAAGAAAAACCTGGTAGATCCATTTGTAGAAGTTTCTTTTGCTGGGAAAAAGGTAATTTAGTAAATATCTGAAGCTTTGTATTCTAATTGTAGTCCTGAGGACAGATTTCATATGCCAATATGATTTTTAAGTTTACTGAAATTATGGAAATGTAAAAAAAAGAAAAAATAAAATTCACTTTGTAAAATGACAAACTTCTAGGTGCAATAGAAAGGGTGTAAAACAGATGACTAATGAAAGGAATGTATGACTAAAGGCTAGAACTGACGTTTGCCAGATTCCTTGCCTACCAGTTCTTCCTGATTGCTTTTAGTAGCTGGTGATACAGATCTTTCTGGACAGATTAACAGCATTTGTACATTTAAATAATAATGTGTTCGTTAGAATGCCAAATTTGATCTGGAGCACAATTGCACAACTTATATTCATTAGTAGTCAATTTTTTGTCAGTCATTTAATACGCTATATAGTCAGGTTGCCACACCCAGTAGTGTAGAAGATTTTTGGAAGACATGACTAGCAAATAATGCGGCCTCTCCCATATGATATTCTTCACCTACCCTAAAATCTGCATAAAGAAAGATGGAGTCAAGTCAAGTAATTCCTTCATTGCATTTTGCTGCTGTGATAAAAGCACGTTAAATTGTGGCTTGTGGAAATAACAAGCTTTAATAATTTCATGTAATTGTAGCTAGTGAAAATAAAAAGTAGGGTAACTCCAATCTTGTGTTTAAACACTGTTTCAATATTTTGTTTTCCTCCAAAAGCAATTAATGCTGCATATGCAGATTAACAGTAATTATCAATGGAACTCATTGAGCATCAATGGCTCATTGCAGCATTAATCCAGGCTTCAATGACTACTACCCCTAATTTTTCCAGTCAGATGATGGTATGTCCTAAATCATAGCTAGTAAGTACTTTTTTTGTCTCTTTTATCTTTCATGTGTTGTATATGTGATTTCATTTTTGGCAGGTTTGCACAAATATAATCGAGAAAAATGCTAATCCAGAATGGAATCAAATTATTTATCTTCAAATCAAGGTCAGATTTTTTACCCTTGTTTCTGTAGTAAACAACCATTCTTTTGGAACTCAGGGCATTAACACTAGAGAGGTGAAAAAAGTAATGATTTATTTTACTTTCATTGCTTTTTTTTCAGTTTCCCTCAATGTGTGAGAAAATAAAACTTTCAGTTGTTGACTGGTGAGTTATGACTTTTAATCAAATTACTTAAGAAACTTAATGATAGTAAGTGAAGAAAGTCTGGTGCTATAGATGTCAGGTGTTTTTACAGTGCATGAGAGTATTTAAGCAAGTATTTAAGTACCTTTATGGTTTCTTTACAAGAGATCTGATTAGTGTAACATGAATTTATTTTTAATTGTGTGCAGTGAGAACTGAGCACTGTCAATGCTTAATGATAGTGTAAAGGTCAGGTGATTTATTCATGGTCTACAGCCACTTTTGTAACTTGTCATTACTGTCTTTTTTAGTAATATTGAAGCATTTCAGGTGATAGAAAATGTGTGTACTAGTAGCTTGCTTCTGTGTGTGATGACCAGCATTATATTTAAATAAGATCTTTT
>VYXC01008040.1:182045-255305 GCA_013397175.1 Platysteira castanea
TTGTAGGGATCGACTTACAAAAAATGATGTAGTTGGAACAACATATTTAAGTCTCTCAAAAATTGCTTCTTCTGGAGGAGAGATTGAAGGTAATTGATTGAGCAGTGTGTAACACACTGTCTTCTCTTGTGTTACAAAGAATGGCAAATGTCAGTGTTCTAAGAAAGTATATTTATCTATAGTTCCTCACTTCTCTGGTAACAGGATTATCTGTTTCTGAAGTTTTTAAGACAATGCTCCTAGAAAACATTCTATGGGACTTTTCAAAGTATTAAAATTTTGATGACTAAACCACATCATCATGGAAATAGCAGTAATTCAAGATTTGGTGTTCTGTTTCCTATATATATTGTATATAAATAAACATTACTATGTTGCTTTCAGATGCTGAGGGAACTTGGGTCAGTCTCTGCTCTGATCAGTAGCTTGCTAGAAGAAGGCAGTGCATTTCATTGCATGGGTGCTCCATAGTCCTACTTTGTAAACCCTGATTTTGATTGCACTGCTATGATTGCAGACAATTGATTTATGTGCTTCAATCAGTAGAGATGGCTGGATATGTAATTTCATACAGCTAAAACCCAAAACTGATTAACTTCAAGAAAATAAGTTAGGCAAGATATGATGTGCCTAAAAATTGTTCCCATTGGAAAATAGCTTTGTAATAAAACTCTTCTTTACAATATTATAAGAAATACTTTTTGTGCCAATATTTTGGAAAATATTAGGAAAACTCCTGTTACATTTATATTTTAATATAATCTTGTGATTATTGATTATTTCTTTGTGATCTATATCTACAGTCCTCTCTTTTTATAGCAAGACCTTTCATACAAGCCAGCTCTTGGACTAGGATTCTGTGTTCCCTTGACAGAAAAAATGTTTTATCTTTATAATGAACACAGTTTGGCATATTGTTTGTCCATACAGAATTGTAAAGCTCAAGGTTAAACAAACTTAACAGATATTTATCTGACTATCTATACCAGTTTGAAGGACACTGTCTCAAAATAATTTTCACCATTGTCGCAACAAGAATCCAAACTGCTAATTTTCTGTTGTATTTATAAAATCTATATGATATGTACTTGTCTGAGACAGACCAATTTGTCCTTGAGTTGGTGGCTATATCTGGTGTTTAAAAACAAAGTTAGTGGCTCCAATCTTATACTGACTTGAGGCAAGAATTGGATGGAACTGTATTTTCAGTGACATAAAAGCTTATAACTTAGCCCTCTTAGAAGGACTGCTGTTGAAGTAAGACTTCGTGCAAACATTCTTTTTATATATCCCGTGTGCAGACAGAAGCAAAAGAAAATGGCAATGGCAAAGCCAAGACAGAAGGGTTAAGCTGTTGGGAAAAATTCAGCTCTGGAGAGATCACTTGTACTCCCCATATGAGCGTGTATCTTGAACTGCAGATGAGTCACAGCACATTTAGACCTCAAAGCCAGGCACTTAGTAACTGGGGAGATTAATTTGGTTTCTCTCTCTGCTGAGGTACTGACATTGGAATAGCCATTTCTATTATCTTTTCTTTAGTGCTGTGCCTGAAGCCTGTTCTGGCTTCTAAAGGACTGTGAAACTGAACTAGTCTATAGTCCTCAGTAAATGTAAATGTAGATACTCTAAAGGGCCCTGAAATGTAGTGAGTTTTTAAAATGTTCTTAAGATTTTAATAGTTTTAAAAAATGTAGTGGTTATGGGATATGGGATATGGGGTATGGGATACAGCATCATTAAGTCACCCCAAGACAAAAATAAATCTGTACTTTGTATGGAGGAGAGTTGTACAAAGCTCAAAAAGAAGCACCAAAACAAGATGACCCACATGAATTTTATTTTAGCCCACATGAACTTTATTTTTTCTCAGGCCTTCAACTTTATTTTAAAAGGGGATTGCTTTGTGATGTGTGTTTTTTAAAAATGCTGTTGCCACTTGTCACGTAACTATTTTTCTTTTCATAATATAGATTTTTCATCTTCGGGAACAGGGGCTTCATCTTATGAAGGTTTATTTCTTCACCTGTTACTGATTTTGTGTTCCATTGCCCAAACTGAAGAGTACTGCCTAAGATACTCCATCAGCTTAAAAATGTTTCTTAAGAATTGTTTGTCTAAAAGATTTCACCATTGTGATTGAAGAGTATCAAACATAACTAACTCTATAAACCAGTTTTGGCACTGGAATTGGTTTGAAAATATTTCTGTTTGCCTGATGCTTCAAGCTGTGTGTTAGAGATGAGCATGTAGTTGCTTTAATTACAAAGTGCTTAGTCTAACAATGAGTTGTAATTTTTAACTTAGCTATGAGATCACAGGTATATTTGCACCTGCAGAGCCCTGCAGAAATAAATAACTGCCTAAAATACTAAGTGGCTGTTTTGCTTATGCTTAGCAAGCTGTATAAACAAAATTTGGAAAATAAAATCCAATTCTATTACTACCTGAAGAGGTGACTTTTTCCATAACTGTCTAGGTTGACGTCCAGTTTTGAAAGACTTTATGGTAAATATTTAAATATTGAGAAATAAAAGTGGAGTGCAGTTGAAAGGTAACCAACATTCATCCACACAATACTTCATTTACTATCTTCCTTTCTTAATAAAGTAGTATTAAGTTAAAAGCTGAAATAATTTCTCCAAGTCACTTTTTGTTATAAACTATCATTAGCCTTCTAAAAGTAAGCAATTGAATTATAAATTTGAAAAAAATAGAAAAGAAATTCTTTTTATTCCAGTTTTGGGAGGGTTTTTTTGTTGTCTATATGTTTTTAAATTTGTATTCTCTTTATTTATTAACATCAGTAAGTAGTGAATGTATCAATTTAACACATATCTGTATCTTAAATGTAGTCATACTGAGGTCTGATGTGAGCAGTTCAGTGTTAACAACTTTTTAAGAATTGGTCATTATTCCAACAATTTCTTTTTCATTCAAAATTTGAACTGTTTCTGATTCAGATGAAAGGATGTGCAAGTATCCAAATAGAAAATAGAGAACTGCAAATCTTTATTTTATATTATGCAGATTCTACATGACTTTGTGTTGACAGGAAATTACATCAAGACATCACATTCACTTTTACTATCCACTTGTGTCACTCAGCAGTGGCACAGTCATACAAGGCATAACCCCTTACTGTCACTGTCTTACCTCAGCCTTCTTTTCCTTTGAGGAATAAGTGCATCCCTCTCTGTGCTGCAGATCACTCCAGGCAATTTCAGTTGCAAAGTTAAGGACCTGTTTCTCATCTTTTTTTTCTGCTGGAATGTGCATCTTTTTGTGTGGGTGTTTAGTTTGATCACTGGCCTGTGCTTTTAAGTGATTGCAAATGTTGTTTTACTGAGTTTCATTTTTTTCTAGAAAACATGTTTTCTGTTAGCATAAGAGCATATGACCCTTGCACATAAATTAAAGCCATATATCTGGAGTAGCACATAAATTCTTTTTATTCTGTGGGATTTTTGCTGCGTGAAGTAGTATTTAGTACAAATGTTGTACAATGAAGAAGGAAGTGAGATACAAGGACAACCAGTGGTATAATTACTTTAAATTCATATGATATAAATAATACCATAAAGAGAATAAAGTGTTGTTATATTACTAATACCTAACTAATATCTAACATTTGTTCTAATGGCTTTGATAGTAATGTTAATTGGTTTTTTCTGGCTCAATATGGTAATTAACAAAGATATAATGATAATATCTTCTGTCAGTAAACTCTGGGGAAACTGAAGTTGGCTTTTTACCAACCTTTGGGCCTTGTTACCTAAACTTTTACGGAAGTCCAAGAGAATATACTGGATTCCCAGACCCATATGATGAATTAAACTTTGGAAAGGTAAGTTTCTTTATTAACTGTTTTTCATTAAAGAATTAACCCAATTCTTTTTAATCAATGAATTAATTCATTTTAATGTTTTTTGTTTCACATTACACACCCCTTGCTCTTTCTTTTTGATTAATATTTTATATCGAAGATTAATAAGGAATTGTGATAGTATTTTCCACTCCTATCTGTTTTCATTTTAAAGGTGTTTTTGAAGGAGCAGCAGTGGTTTTGATGATTTTCACTAACTGCACCTTTGCATGCATTTGTATTTCTCTTTCTCTTTTCCTTGTTTGGATAAATGTTTTTCACTTCTAGCATTAAGTAAAACCAACTGCTTTATTTCACTTGTTCCAATATGTACATCCATGCCTCTGCAGGAGTTTTGAGAACTCTTCAGTGAAGCCAGAATCATGTACAGCTAAAGAAAAAATATGCTACTTTAGAGCAAATATGTAAAACTGGATTTGATATGTGTTTATGTTACAGGGAGAAGGAGTTGCTTATAGAGGGAGAATTCTGGTTGAACTATCTACAATATCTGAAAGCAAGCCTGTTAATAAAAAATTAGAAATGATTCCTAATGATGACTTACTAGTTGTTGAGGTAAATCCTTGTTTTATTGTCACTGTTGGTAGCGGAGATGTGGCTTGGCTGGTTGTTTTTAGAGTGATCTAACTAGCTAAAATCAAAACAATAAGGTTGAATCTTCAAGTTAAGGGGAGTGCTTATTGGTGGCTGAGGAGTTGTGGGTACAAAAATGTTGTGCCCTTGTAGCAAGAAGTGTTAATTTGAAACATTTTATAGTATCAAATACAGTAATTCTTTATGTATGTTATATTTTTTGCTTTCTTCTCAGAAAATAGTAAAAATACCAAAGTTATTATTTCCATTAAGAGACTGCTATTGTTTTCTATAATTATGGATCCTGTTTTGAAATGCAACTAAAAAGGTTGTTTTTGTAGAAGTACCAGCGCAGACGGAAGTTCTGCTTGGCTGCTGTGTTTCATTCTGCCACGATGCTGCAAGACACGGGAGAGCCCATCCAGTTCGAAGTGAGCATTGGCAACTACGGCAACAAGTTTGACACCACCTGTAAACCTTTGGCATCAACTACTCAGTACAGTCGTGCTGTTTTTGATGGTAAGGATGCTCTGGTTTGGGGATTAAACACTCTGAAATGGTCTTTTTGAGGTGTTATTTATGGCTTTGGAATGTCAGCCCAAACTGCACTGAACACTTCCTGAAAATGTGACAGAAAAGAGTGTGTGGCTCTTCACAGCTTTCAGATGAAGTTGCATTTATGGAATACATCCTGCAGGGCCTACTGAGGTTATTAATGAAATTTTGAGAGAATTCAGTGAAATTTTTTCACCATGTCCTAGATGTGCACAAAATTTACAAGGAAAAGAAATAACATTATTTTAGAGGTATCAAGAATTAAGTAGGAAAAACACACTGAATATTCTGATTTAGAATAAAAGAATAACTTGTTTTTAAACCATACATCTCACAGCCTAGAAAAAACCAAACTAGCTAGATCACAGGAAAATATATTTTGGTTATGATTTTTTTTAATTAACTGCAAAGAGTAGTTCTTTTTTTCCTGTGTGTTAAATGAAATAGTCAGACTTACTCTGGAAAATAATTATATGAATATTTTATTTCAAAGACTGACTTCTATTAATGTGCCATCAACATCAGTAAATTATGGGAAAAAATAATCAACATGTTAACATCTAATTTGTTTTTTAAAATCTGTTGGATTTTGAAGCTATTTGAAGTGAAAGTTTGCCATTCAACAGATGCTACAGTGGCTTGAAAATACAAATTCTTAGGTTAATTTGGAGTGGCTTGTATGTTCTTAACAATTTGTAGTACATAAATGAAATAAATATAGCAACAGTGTACAGTACGTATTCCTGCCATGAATTCTAAATCTCACCTACAAATGTTTCCCACCAGGTAATTATTATTACTACTTGCCATGGGCAAACACAAAGCCAGTTGTAACACTGACTTCTTTTTGGGAGGACATAAGTCATAGATTAGACCCTGTGAATGTAATCCTCAACATGGCTGAAAGACTGGTAAGACATTTAAAATCTCGCTTTTGCTGATAGGCTTCTCATTTTTACTCTTTTTGATTTAGAGATGTAATCAAACAGTGACATTTTGAGCAAATTATGGCAATTTTGTGATACTTTCTCTCCTTTTTTCTTACTCAAAATTAAAAGTAGCTTAGTGTAACAAATGGCACTGTTAATCATAGGCCTGTCTTTTAGCAAGGCTCAAAAAAGTCCTGCTTGAATCTGCAGGGGATTCCTACAGAAAGGAAGAGTCCTTGCTGTTGGTTAGGGGCATGTAAAGTCTGTGGAACTGTTGTTTGCATGTTTTGTTAAATACAGTCGGGAAGAACATCAGAATAGTCCTGTTAAATATGAATGCAGTTTAAACATCTGAGTCCTTTTTTGGTTTGGCCTTTACACAGACAAATAAATAAGATCAAAATCTTGGAATTCCTACTGACCATAAACCACAATGGAAGTTTATGGGTGCAAATTCTTTTCTTTTAAATTCCTCAGCAATCCAACTTAGCCACCTTAAAATCAGGAATGCAGGCTAAAATGTCTGAAAACCAATTAGCTGAGATGTGGTTGAAGCTGATTGATGAACTTACAGAAGATATAAGGTAAAAGAACCTTTTTTATCTCTTATGTTATCATTCTAGGCCTGCTCAGAATCTTTGCTATTGCCTCTGCTAAGTCAGAAAACAAATTCTGAGGACCATAAAACTGACTAACCCTATGAATTGACCTAAGAACTGAAATTCCAAAAGTCTCTGAAAGTAGTAAAACATCATGGATATTGCCAATGAAATAATCCAGGTAGTTGTGTAATTCTCCTTTATCTCAGGATAGTTTTATTACTGAGAGTGATAAAACAGTATCTCTTGAAAAAATCCAAGGGAGGACTGTTCTGAAAATAGATATTAGGTCTCTCTGCTGCCTTTCTTCCATCCTTCCTTCTTTAGAATTCCTCATGTACCTTTGGTTTACCCATGTTTCAATGTTATTTCTGAAACTGAAGAGAGAAGAAAGTCTAGTAATTTACTGGTAAGCCCAAAATAAAAAAGTCAAAATGTATGCAGAGATTAAGAGCCATAAAGATCATATTTTTGAATAAGCCTCTAGTCAACATGTCTGTATGTATGGGAGTGTTCAGAGAAGGCAACAGGAGTCAGCATTTACAGTTTTGAAAGAGAATAAATTCTAAATAGAGAGGAAGGAATTTTATGAGAAAGAGACATTAAAAAAGGAGATATTGAGATGGGGAGAGTAAACAGGTGAGTGATAAAACAGCACAGGAAAAGGAAAGGGAAAATGACAGAACAGTTATTATCCGTAAGAGAAAATAAAGAACATGAAATGAGAGAATAAATTCATCAAGTTGTAGAGCCAATATAAAAATAAGCAGAGGAAAAAAAGCAAACAGTGGAGATAAGTATATACTAGCAAAGAATTACATTATTGAAAGCTTACATAAAATTATAAACTAGTAACTTCATAGAATGCTGTGAACTGAAAGAAAGCAGAGAGGAAGGACTGACAAACATCAGGAGGGTAAAATGTGAAGGGCAAACTATTGTCACATGGAGCCATCTAGTGAGTGTGGAAATAATTTGTCAGTTCATCATCCTGACACATATTTGCACTGTTGTTAATTCAGACCATTATTTAATAAAATATCACTCAAAAATTATAGAGTAATAGCACTTAGATATATCCACCAAATGAACTTCCTGTTGCTCTTGGGATACAATGCTCTTTTTGGGGTTTTTTTCAGCAAACTGAAGAAACATCTGTCAAAGACATAGTTCCCTGCGTTGAAGTCATAGAAGACTTTTCCTCGCTGTGCTAAGGTTTAAATGAGTTAGGAGTTTGAAAGAGTTTTCAGTGCACTACTTAAATCTAAAATGATGTGACTTTCTGGAAGTTCTGGTCTGATACATTTGATTCATGTCTAAGTAGCTCCCAGGGCAGACAGCCCTCGCATTCTGATTAATAGAATTAACTGTAGTGGAAGGCACTATAGTCACTATCAAGGTTTTACGGAATCAAACCCCTTAGAAGTGCATAGCATGTCATTAAATGTAGGTCAAAGAAGAGTCAGTCTTTTCAAACTAGGCAGCATCTTTGAAAAATTTTTAACTTTTTCCAAAGTATCATATTAAAGATGTTTTAATGAACTCTGTTAAAGGGATGCAGTCATTGGTCTTTGAAAAGCTGCCTTTCCTCAAACCTTCTCTAGCTCAAAAAAGCTCATTTTTCCTACAGAGCTGGGCAGCACTGTCAGACACACAGTGTGATTTTTTCGGGGTTGTCCTGTGCACAGCCAGGGCTCAATAACCCTTCAGAGTCCCTTCTAACTCAGAGTGTTCTAGGACTTCTTGGTTGTGCTGAAAAGTTACTCTGCCCTCTGGTGACTCAGAAGCTGTGTCATGGATTTCTTTTAGACTTCTTTGATGTTTTCCTGCCAGAGGGTTAGATAAGTCTAGTCATAGACATAAGCCATATTTGTATATTGAGTTTCTGAGAATATACAGTTTCCAGTGAAAGAAGGGAACCTAATCTTGGTCTGAAGGCACTGATTTCATTTTTGAGATGTTCATGTTGAGACAATAATTGTATAGAGAAATGGATTTGCCTTAGTTTGATTGGCAGTAATAACATTAAAGCAAAAACATCAAGGTGTTCTACCTTGATGCTTGTTATGTAAGTCCAGCCTTTCCCTTGCTTACTATAAGCACCTTATCAGGTGGAAATCTCTGCAGAAATAGATACAGTAGCACTGTTCCAGTGGTTTTCAATCACAGGAAATGAGGGCACTCAATCCATTGCCACTGTTTGCATGTCTGCATTTAGCGTGTAGTTAAATAAAATCCACTTAGTTTATTAACCGTAACAAATATTCTCTTTTCAGTAAACCATTTCCCCTCATAGAAGGCAAATCTAATATTACAGTCCTTGACACTCAGATAGAAAAACTGCGCCTCAAGTCTCTCAAACAGATTGGAGAAGCAGCAGCAAGGATGAGAAGTGAAGCTACTGATGTGAAAGCCACTCTGACAGAAATTGAGGATTGGTTGGATAGATTACTGCAGCTGAGTGAAGAGGTTAGTACTGCACAGTACTGGTGATTGGTTTAGCAATACTGGTTAGTTTAGCAATACCTGTCTAACACAAATGGGTGTAAAGTTCACTGCTAATCAAGCAATATCCACTCTCCATAGAACAGTAATTTTAGGTGCCGTGAAAGTAAACATGCTCCCTTCTGTAATTACAATTTACTTTAACAAAACTCATGTGTTACCTGTTCTCACTGAGAATGTGTGTTGGATAATGATCACTCTGTGATTGGTAGAATAGACCCTATTCTGTTTAAGTGACTGTATTTTGTCCTTTACTTTCTTCCAGAGTTGCAAGTCACTTTCCTGGTTCAGGGACTGCAGGGTGTATGTTGGATTTCCACAGCTTGTTAGCCATAGTAATCAACTTTTAACAGAGTTAAATCTGTTTCTGTGGATTTTTTTTTTTTAATTTTCAGCAGTGTTTTCTCTTCTCATCTTGGCTATCTCATAATTGCTTTTCACAACTTTTTAGAAATGGTTTTATTTTTTAGTGTGTTGCTTCTGCTCTGTAAAGCTACTGATTAAAAAAAAAAAAGAGCAGTTAATTGGCCAGACTTGCAGCTAGCTCACAAAGGTCGGCACAGAACTCCAAAAAGGTAAAAGGTGGTTTCTGTCTTCTGCTAGAAGTCTTACAAATACCCTTAACATGGAAGCATCACAAACACTTTAATATGTAGCAGGTCAATCCAAGGCATCAGCATATGGCATTAGTCACTATCATCGCCGTGAGGGAATTGAGATACAAAATGTCTCTAGAAAAATTTATAAAAGATGTAAGGATTGTTTTTTTAATAAAACTGACTTGCTTTCCAAAAATCTTAATGGTATTTTTATGATTCTTTCAGACTTATGTATTGCTTTACTTGCAAAATAAAACCTTTCCCTCTATTTGTCATAAGTTTGTGGTGATTCTTGATTCTAAATGATAAATCCTTTGACATAAACCCTTATTTATGGTTCTCTTTTCTAAGATCTAGATTAGTTTATTGTTCTATTAATTACTCTTCTTAACTCTCCTTACCCGACAAATTATCTGCAGCCTCAAAACAGTATGCCTGATGTAATCATATGGATGATCCGAGGGGAGAAAAGACTGGCCTATGCTCGTGTTCCTGCACACCAAGTGCTGTACTCCACAACAAGCCCCGAATCATCTGGTAAATACTGTGGAAAGACCCAAACAATCTTCTTAAAGGTATTTTTTTTCTCGTTAAGAAATAATTAACTCCCTAAATTGAGATGCCTTCTGACATGAGTGTGAAACATGCAAACAAACTATGAACAGTGAGGTGTCAAACTCAGGACAGATTAAAAGCCAACTGCATATAGCTTCTTCAAAGTATCACAGAACTTTTAAGTCCATTCTAAGCCAGTTGGAACCAGAATTGGCCCCTATCTTTGAGACTTTTTCTAAAAGAGCTCAAAATTGTGATAGAACTTTTAAAGTGTTACTGGAGTTGGCATTTTGGGATTCTACACAAACAGAAGCTTTCAGAGAGGGTAATAAGTGTAAGTCTGAGAAGTTCCAAAAACCTATTCAAAAATTTGGATGGTTTTCTGCAAGCAATAGAGCACGTCTACACCCAGAAGTTGTCTCTCTGAACTGAGTCATACTCTTGGATGAGAATGCCTTTCTCCATTTAAGTTGATGTTGTATTCAATTGAAATAACCTTGACTGGAAAATAGCAATCTGACTGTAAAACAATAGCACTCACAGAGTTTGTCATTTTACTAGGAGTTATATTGATATATGCTTCAATGCAGACAAGCCTGTATCTTCATGGTTTTATGCAAACCCCCATTGATTCTGCATTTACTGAACCATCCCTGCTAACCCCAGCATTTCCAGAATCTCTCAACGAGAAAATCAAATATCAACACAGAAGTTTTAAGTGGTTGTCAAAACTGAAAACTCATTGCTGAATGAAACTTGGGAGAGAATATACAGGAACAGGGATGATACTGCTATTAGTGTGCTTGGTTTTTACATGCCCTAGGCAGGTAGCATTTAAAGAATGTTTTCCTCCAAAACTACTTATTACTGGCTTTTGAGAAAAAGCAGTACAGGAAGAGATAAATAAATATGTATTGTTACTCATATCTCTTTGTTATTGTATATATTTTACTGAAAGCTACAATACCTGCATAATGTAACAAAGAAAAACATTTTTGTTTGTGTGCCAGTACCCACAGGACAAGACGAAAGATGTCAAAATGCCTGCAGAGTTGCGAATTAACATTTGGCTGGGGCTCAGCGCAGTTGAAAAGAAGTTTAATAGCTTTGCAGAGGGAACATTCAGTGTTTTTGCAGAAATGGTACGTCCATCATTGCTTTCTTCCTTTAAACTTGAATGTGAGTGTTGGGAATTCAATGCAGTTGGAGCTCTTTTGAACTTCCTTGCGTGCCGGACAGAGAGAGAGAGTAGTGTTTATTATAAGGAAACAAGTAGACTCCATTCAAAGCAGTTAATGATCGAGTCCATTGTGCCTACCAGATGAACTTCAGCAGACCAGATTCTGAACTGGTTAGTCAGGTACAAATCTGGTTGACTCCAGTGATTTCAAAGACGTTTATTTTAGATTTTTATCAGTGTTATTAAGATTGAAATCTAAACCATTATGTTTTGGCATGTGAATAACCTTATTTTTTTTTTAATTGCTTCTTCACTTCTACAAATTATACTTGGATACATGTGGTTTTGCTTAATAATGGTTCTTTTGTAGCAGTGGAAAATTTGCCATTGCTGACAAAAGGCTATAATACGATAACATTTCAATGAGAAGAGTTTAAAAATTCAGAATACAAATGCTTGAAATAGTCCCGCAGCATATAATAGAGGTTTTGGATGGAAATGGTAAGTAGCAGGTGTGTTTTATATGCCACATCACCTAATGGTGCATACAACCCAGTAAAATAGGTAATAAAAAGACATTTTTCCAGTGGTGTCAGCATTGCACCTGTGCTTAAATATTTAGTAGTTCTGCACTAAGTCATTTAAAGCAATGGGTGTTCAAAACCATTATTTAAGTATACAGTTTAAGAGGTTATTGAATATCTCATTTGTTGGTCTTCAGCAGTCCAGCAATTTTACAGGAATAAGAGCAGAAAACTCAAGACCATCATAAACTACAAATAATCCCAGGAGGGGAGATAGACTATATAAACTGGGCTAACATCAGAATCCTGCCCCTGGTAGCTACTATGATGAGATTTTAATTCAGTTATACATATTACGAAATAAAAGATTTTAAATAGGAAGAGATTTGAGATGGAAAAGAATGACAATCATGCATTAAGGGAACAGAAGGAAAAATTTTTAATAATGTAACAGAATTTTATTGAACAGAGCTGTAATTTTGAGAAAATTTTACTGTAGTTATAGGGAGGCATTACATTGAGAAGATTGTTTACCAGGCAGCACAGAAGAAAATGAAAGAAAGAAGTTAATGATGACATTGCAGAGTAATGTGGAAAGGGAGTACTTAATTTCAGAGGAAGTAAATCTATAGTAAAATGCTTCAGTTGTAATATTTACATAAATATACATATATATTTTCCCCCTAACTGCTGTTTCGTATTCCTAGGTAATAATTGTATTTTTACTTTCTTTCCACACAGTATGAGAATCAGGCTCTGCTTTTTGGAAAGTGGGGTACCTCAGGACTTGTTGGTCGCCACAAGTTTTCCGATGTTACAGGAAAAATCAAACTGAAAAGAGAGTACTTTCTACCCCCAAAGGGCTGGGACTGGGAAGGAGAATGGATGGTTGATCCTGAAAGAAGGTCAGATTTTTTTAATTTTATGCAGGTAGGATTAAGGCGTTTGTAGTGTTGAGTAAAAGCTCTTTTCTGTTTTCTTAGATGAGAAAGAGCTGTTAAGCAGAATGTTCCAGAACTGCAAAAACCAACCAATAGTCAAAGGTAGTTAATAGTGAAAAAATTAACATTGCCTTTTTAAAAGTAAAACAAAACAGGCAACAGAAAGAAAGCATCCATTTCTAAGAACTAGCTTACGGTTTTGCAGTCCCCATGTTATGATGGCTATATTGCTTATATTCTCTGGGTCTCAGTGTTCGTCTTCTAAAAAGGGATAATAATATTATTTCATGCATAGGAAGCTACTACAAGGTTTACATGTGTCTGTGTGAGATTCACAGATCCTGCTGTGATGCTTTCAGAGGAGAGCCTTGGACTGGTGGATCTTCCCTAGATAGGAAGTTAACCCTGGCATCCAGCATGAATCTGCAGTTCGTGCTGTAGCGACACCATTACAGCATCTGCATGGGCATTCGCAAACACTGGATGTTTTATTGTGTTTATTTCATTAAATGTTGAAAAGTTCCATTGCCATTGCTAAACAACTGAGGTTATTTCTCAAACTGACTTAAGGCAGGCGTTGTTTTCAGTAGAAGGTTGTGGTGCCATGTGAGAGCTCCTTCCCTGGCAGACCAAATTTATGAAGTGTCAGTCCTTCCTCAGCTCTAACAGGTTCAGTCTTGCTCTCCAGATGTTTTCAGCTCTGGAGCTGTGCCAGTCTGACTGTGTTGCCACAATATAAACTAGACTGGGTACATTATTTGTTTCATAAACAAAAGCCAGCATGAGATCTTTCTCATGCTGTTGAAACTGTTTTTTTCCTAAAAGAAAATATTTGGCCCATTTTAAATTCTTGTGTTCCGATGGTGAAAAAGATACAGAAATGTTGCTATAGAAAAACTGCAGGGAAAAATATGTGCTATTATTTGATCCATTTAAAAATTGTATCAGTTTTAGGTGTGAATGGATGGGGTTTTGTTTCTATTAAATTAATGGGTTTTATGAATAATATGACATGAAGAAAAACTCTAACATGGAGATATTTTCTCAGATAATGGAAAATTTCTTGCTGTTGAAATGCATATTTTTGCCATGCAGCTGCTTCCACTGGGAGATGATCTGTGGCTCGATTTGGCCAGCAAATGGCAGTGCGGAACACACTTTGGTGCCTTCTGAACCACAGTGAACTGCCAAGGGAAAGCAAAAGGCTTTTATCTGATTTAATGTTCTCCTATTTCTTTTACTTGCAAATCGGAAAAATATTAGCCAACTGATTGCTTGCCTTGTCAACAGCATAAATGGAAACAAAATTAAGTACATTGCCAAAATTTAGTCCATACGTAGATGCACGTGCTTTAGAGATGCACATAATTCGTACACAGGGCGGGTCTCCTACACTTAAATATATGATGTTTTTTTCTTTTTCCGAGAGGACATATTGAAAGCAGATCCTGAATAAAACAGCAGCGAAACATTCCTGCTAGTCACCTATATTTATGAGTAATGTTCCTCTTATTTCTTACTGCTACTGGAGTTCCTTCAGTGTTTTTTTCTGTTTCCTTAATATAGATGGGCAATCCAGAATGCATGTGTTCGCATTCTGTACTATGTTTCTATGTGTCCTCTGCAGTGAACTAAAATAGGTTTTATTTATTATTGTATTTTTTTGGATGTGCAGTTTGTTGACTGAAGCTGATGCTGGTCATACTGAGTTTACTGATGAAGTATATGAAAATGAGAGTCGCTATCCTGGAGGGGAATGGAAAGCATCTGAGGAGAGTTTCACAGATGTGGTGAGAGTTAAATTTTTCTCTGGATAAGTAAAAGTTTAAGGGAAGGAGTACTATGTTTTGCTACACAGTGTATTTACTCTACTAATGCACAAAACTGCTATATTTTCCTTACATAAAAGAATGGAGAAAAAGCCCCACCCCCACGTGAATTCACATGTCCTTTTGGATGGGTGTGGGAAGATGATGCTTGGAAATCCGATTTAAATCGAGCAGTGGATGAACATGGTAAGATTTACTGTTTATCTGCTGATTACTAGGACAATCTGCTGTATTTCATAATGAAGGAGGACACATGTCAAAACTAGCAATATTCTGGGCATGATAGTGGTTGCCCTATGGAAAAATACCAAGGAAGTATTTGGATAAAGTTGCTTAAGGAATGAGATAATATGACATTGAGAAAGTGTTCACTGTCTGCATCTGTTTCTATTTCCATTTTAATGAATTAGTAGCAGCAGTTCAGGGGTTTTTAGAGAAGTCAGAAGCTTGAGACCTGAAACCTCTGTAATGGCACCATGAATATGTGCCAAAGGCAGGTTTGGATCTATCTGTTAATTTACCTTTGAACGTTTAGCCATGGCATGAGTCACCAAATAATGCTACAAAGTGAATCAGGAGGTCTGGGGACTAAAGGATGTGGGGAACCAGTTTGTGTTGGTCACACACCACACAAGTCTAGGAAGGATTCCTGTATTGCTGAGAGCAGAATAGTGGCACTGAATTTGTGGGAATGGAGCCATGCAGGACTGATCAGCATGAAACGTTGTTTATTAGGCAATGCTGAAATGAAAAAGACTTCAAATTCTTTCTATGAGGAGTCAGGTGCTGCTAGACAGAGATTTTCAGACTATATGTACTATTAACATGATCAGGTTAGAAAATCCCAATATGGTTATTACTGTTGTCAGCTTAGAAAGTTGGTATAAACAACCTCACAAGACCATAATTTGGATTCTACAGCAATAGGAAAAAATAATCAGTGTCTCATATCAAAGTATGTACAGGACATTGAGTTGATGGTTTGAAAACAAAATAAATGATTTTTTTTTAAAAGGAAGATCATGGGAGATAATGGAAAACCCAGAATTTTGCAAAACTATAAGGAATTTTTATTGTGTTCTAAACCAGATGAAAATTCTCAAATAGTTACTGCTTTTAAATAAAAAAATAGCTGGCTATTAGGGTAGAAAAAGAAATCTTATATTTATCTAAGTGTACTGATATCTGTCTTAATTGAAACTTCTGGTAGAAGTCTGCAGTAAGTTTTTAATGAGATGAACTTAAATTAAATTCTGACTTGGCAACTGAATTATACATACACCAAAAATACAGTAACAGGTTTACCAGTTCCTAAAGTTCTCTGGTCAGACTTCCTGTAGTTGGTGTTCCTTTAAATGAAAAGCTGCTGGAGTTAGAAGAGTGCACAGAACATTTGACTCTTATTTAAAATTAAGGGTTAGTTTTTTTGCAGTGAAGTATGAAAATGTGATATCAACATCTGAGAAAACAAGAATACAAAGAAAAGAACTTGAAATTTATTGTACCTGTTTTAATGTTGAGATTTTTATTGTCACATATATTACAACACAGCATCACTATAAAATGTCGTCAGTGGCTATAAGGGCCTGCAATGCTGAATAGTCTTGTGTGATAAAGGCTTCACCCTCTGTAGGTACAGTCACTCTATTCCCCATGCTTTTTACTTTGTATCTCACTTGTATTGCTGAAAATATACCAACCCATCAATTCTGTTTCAGGATGGGAATATGGAATTACTATTCCTCCAGACACTAAACCCAAGTCATGGGTTCCTGCAGAGAAAATGTACCACACGCATCGACGACGAAGACTGGTGCGGAAACGTAGGAGGGAACTGTCTGAAGGAGTGACAGCAGGAAGGGTAAGAAAAGAGAGATCCAGTCAGGGACTTGTACATTGTAACAGTGTGAGGTTTTGGGGTTTTTTTAAAGATCTGCATGAGATTACTCATTACGTCAGTAAAGAAAAATGTAATACCAACCAAAAAAAATCTCAAACAACTGTTTATGTTTTCATTATATTCCCTTTCTTTATCTTTTTCTACATTGATGTTTCTAGCTTAGGTTTATGAGGGGGGTTTTAGGCCTGCCAGAGGAAATGCTGCTTTCTTTCACTACAGTTACACAATGCTGTGGATAACGAGAATTTGTATCTTCTAGGGAAGGTCATCATATGAAGATCAGGAGGGATGGGAATATGCTTCCTTGATTGGCTGGAAATTTCACTGGGAACAACGCAGTTCTGATACTTTCCGTCGAAGACGATGGAGACGGAAAATGGCTCCCTCAGAGACACATGGTGCTGCAGCTATCTTTAAACTTGAAGGTGCTTTGGTAAGGAATAGAGTGTCAAAAACATCTTTCAAAGGTCAATCTGTTAATTTGCAGTAAATAAACAAATATATCATCCATTTTAGCCCCTGAATTGTTAAACTAACATATAACTGAGAAACTAATACAGTGTATATTGTTTAAATTATTTAGTCTGAAAGGGACCATTAAAGTTGGGGTAGAGGTTTTTGGATTATTACTAATTTTTAATATTTTTATTATATATACAATATTATAGATCACATTATATATTTTATGTTTGATATTTTAAAAATCTTACTTATTACTTTATTTTTCAAATTATTTTTGGTATTGCATTATGTGAGATTTAGCTTAAAAGGCCAAATTACTAGATGAGTGTCCTGTAAGTAAAGTGAAAAGGTAGCTCAAGCTTTTCATGCATGTAATTTAGATGTTTTAACATCAGCACGAGAAACAACAGGCATGGAAAAAGCTGCCCCTAATGAATATTTGCTTGTATAAACAACCAAACACAAGAAAAGATAGCGAAAAAAAACGACAAGAAAATAAAAGAAAGTGGAGAAGCCAGAATTTCATATGACACAGATAGATGAGCAGAATGCAGTTATTCCTCAAGTTTTCAGGTTAACTCAGCTTCACAAATAACCTCTATTTACCGAAATACAAACTGTAGCACATAATGTGAGAAGGCTCCTTTGTTTTCGTAAAATATATGATGATTCTGAGTGTATAGCATTAACAAAACTTTGCACTTTTTTCTTGGTTTGTTTCTCTTTTTTGCATCAAATGTTGACCAACAATTCACTGATGGCATTTTCTTTCTCCACCTAATTTGGTTGCTCCGAGTTTAATAATTCCTATTTCAGTTTTGCTTACATCTGTAGTTTCTGTGCTAGTGCTGGGATGAAATCTTAGAGCAGCTGTCTGCCACAGCACAGTGCAGAAGACCTCTGATCTTTCCTCCACTACGAGCTGATAGGTAGCTAGTACATCTCCAGAAATAAGAAATTCTGGAAATAAGATGAAATGATTGCATGTGTTTTCTGCACAGCTTCAATTGGCAACAGGAAATTACCTCTGGACATGAGTAAACTTCTTTTAAAGCACATTTGCTCACAGAAATAAATTTCTCCTTGTCCTGGAGGAGAGATGGAAACCCATAAATTCCCACACACAGTCCATTTCTATCAAGTTCCTCCAGCTTTGTAAATACTGAATAACTGTTTTCTCTATCTGACTTCAGGGAGCAGACAATAGTGTTGATGATGGAGAAGGGAAGAGTTCAGACAAAACCAAGGAGTCAGCTACAAAGGTGTTCGGTGCCAATACACCAATGGTTTCCTGCTATTTTGACAGTAGGTTCTTTAAAAATTCCTTTCTCAAAAATCTTGTCTATTCCATTTTGGTCTCAAACAGAATCATAATTCTTTGTGGTTTACATCTGGCTTTACATGCCTTCTGTAGTAATTACTATCAGACCCTTGATTGGACCCTATTTAAATTATTAAAGAAAATTTGCAGTTAGTCATTTAGGTATTTCAGTTCACTGTCACACAGGTATTTTTAAAACCTATATGGGACAGGAATTTTAAGGCTAAATTTAATTTTTCTGTTGGTTCAGGTCACTTAACCAGCTCAGTGCAGGATCCAACAATGCCTGGCCCAGAAGAAGCAGTACCATGTAGCTGAGTTGGCAAAGTGAACAACATTGTAACTTTGCCAACCTGGATTGGTTTTAAATGCTATATAATCACTGTAATGTGAATCACAAAAGCAGGGATGTTGAGATGGGAGCCACCAGTGCTAGTTAATAGGAGTAGAGGTCAGTCCTGTGACTTAACATCCTTTTTGAGGAGCTCTGACTAGAACACTTGTCTTTATTTGAACTCTGCAGAACTTGATCAACCTGCTGGGAATGGATGTCTAAATCTTAAATATTTCAGAACCCAGGGAACATTGTTGAAGTTTCTTTTTTATAATGACCACAGTTGGAGGAAAATGGCACTTTTATCTTGCCAGAGGTCAGAGGTTTCAGCTCAGTGAGGCTATGTAGTGGCTCAGATTTCTTTCAAGGGCTGAAAGGGTTAGACTTGACATCTTTTCAAGCAAAGCTGTAGTAACTTAGCCCCATGCTTTGGGCCACTCACATCTTTTTAAGCTATTCCACCTAACCTGCAGTGATTTATTTTTTAAAATCTTTTAACCAAAGAGACAGAGTTGCAATTGGAATAACTTTGTAGAGCTAAGAGCTAAAAATGTGAAACACCCAAGACCTTGGAAGTGCTGTGGTGAATACTTAAATTAAGCACAGGAGTGCCCAGTTCTTGATTGTCTTTGGATGAGCTAGATTATCACACTGTTTCAAACAGAAATTTTTGAATAGAAAGATTTTTAGATGATCATATGGTGAAAAAGACCCAAATAACATTAGTGATTTTTTTTTCATTTCTGCTTTGTGTTGGAACAAATGTTCTCAGGTGCTAGCTCATTGGTATTAATACACTCATCATGTGAAAAGCAAACATGTTAATACAGTGCTTGTGTTAAAATGTGTAAGGCATTTGTATAAACTCAAAATACCTTCATTACAGAAAAGAAGCCTGTATAACGCAGTTGAACTGGTTTTATTTATTTGATACAGGAGTATATACTTACCACCTTCGCTGTTACATCTACCAGGCAAGAAACCTCATGGCTTTAGACAAAGACAGTTTTTCAGGTATGGAAAAATGCTGCTAAAGGTGCAGAAAACCTACATTTTCCATGAACTAGTAGCTTGATTTATTTGGACATAGAATATCTTAACTCTTTAAGGTCTGTGCATAGGTCCCAGCTACTGAAACTACACCATAAATTAAGTCTCAGCTTTATTACATATGATCTGAATTTGGTAACTACTGCCCCAGGAGCTGCTGCAAACAAAGTGCTCTGTTATGTCCTGTACCAGCTGCTGCCAGTGAATTCTCAGTGAGGGAATGGGATTTCAGATAAGGTCTGAATTTCCCATGACCAGGCCCTTCCTTTTGCCTTGGATTCTTCTTCTAACCAAAGTCTACACAGTTTTTTTCCTGCAGGAAGCTTGCACAAAAGCAAGGATGAAGAAAGGTGGATGATTTCTTCATCGCTTATGTCACCAACTGCCTCTCAGTGTTCGGTGTTTTTTATTAACTGATTATGGACATGAACGTGTAGAAAAATGCACTGTGCCTTACTGATAAGCATGTCTTTTATCTGTTTATACATATGTACTTCTTGCCCATTTATTTCCAGCTCTTAGTTATTCCAACAGTGTTGTGTCCATCTGGCATCTTTGTAATCAGGCTAATACCCAGCTTTCAAGTTTTGCTAATTCAAATCAAAATTTCACTGAAAGGCACACAGCAAACTGAATTTAGATTCTGTAAGAATATGACTTTACATTTCCTTTAAGGAAGTTCAGCAAAAGACAAAGCTGAAATAAATTTTCTTTCTCCATAACCCTCCATTTGCATTCTTTTTTCTTCTCTCTGTAATTAAGTGTAATGCCTTTGTTACAGAAGATTCAAAGCTTTACAAATTTTAGTGCTATTTTCTGAAATTAGGAGGGTTTTATATGGCTGACTGCATGTATTTGGTTTTATTGCAATATGCAGCACTTAAAAGCAATGCAAAGAAACAACTACAAATGCCTCTAAACTACATATGTATAATTCAGGACAGGCACCTCAGATGCAGTCATACATAAATGAGCTCATCTACATTTTATTTTCCTCTAATATTTGTTTGAAGAATTAGCCAAATTTTGTAAAACTCTGATCATGTACCTTGTCAGAATCTATTGGAACTGACCTAAAGATAACCTTTAAAATTGCCTTTAGTCCTTAGTAACTGCAATTTGTACAGGAAACATTAATGACCATCATCAGATACCTTATACAGAGCTCTTGATGATTTAAAGGCCTGCCAAATACTAGGCCTAAACCACTTTAATCATTCAGCTGATTCACGAGAAGAGGTTGCTATAAATAAGCATGTTTGAAACTTAACCATGATCTGAGCAATATAGCCTGGGAGAATTTGTTTGGCAACTAGTCAGAACTAGAATTATTTCTTTGTATTATGTATGAGGCTGTACAGTTGTATATCAATGGAGACAACAAAAAAGAGAGTTTCTATGGATAAGATTTAAGACAAGATTAGTGTAAACAGTTTTTCATTTTAGTTTTCTGGTTATCTTTCTGCTTTGCAAGATATTTTATCATTTTCATTTATTACTCTGTTAAGCCTTGTATAAAGGAAGTGATTTAGTAATCAAATGGAAATTGCTCCATTAAATGTAAATTATGTATATGTGTTCATTTTTGTTTTACATAGAATGGCTTATAGAACTGGTAACAACGGTAGAAAAATAACATATAACATTTGATAAAAATTGTGATTGTGCGCCTTATGGCTTGATGTGGTTTTTTTTGTCTATAACTCTTTGCATTCAATTTTTGTGTGATATTTCAGATCCATATGCTCATGTTTCTTTCCTCCATCAAAGCAAAACAACTGAGATCATTCATTCGACTCTAAATCCTACATGGGACCAAACTCTAATATTTAATGAAATTGAGATCTATGGGGACCCACAGTCAATAGCCCAAAACCCACCTAATGTTGTTATTGAACTTTTTGACAGTGACCAAGTGGTAGGTGAAATCTTTTTTACCCTGATTGCTTTTTTATTTATTTATATTAGTTGACAATACATTAATGGCTGTTACTGCTATTTTTTATTGCAGGGTAAAGATGAATTCCTTGGAAGAAGTGTTTGTTCCCCCATGGTCAAGTTAATCCCAGGAGAGGACATCACACCAAAACTGCTCTGGTATCCTGTAACAAATAATGGCAAAGCTAGTGGAGACATTCTTTTTGCTGCAGAACTTATTTTAAGAGACAAGGTATATATTTCTCTTTCTTGTGTGTGTAATATAATAAGATACAGTATATAATCTTTCACGGTGAGACATTATGTGAAGAACTGTCTTAACACTTGCAAGCTATTTCATCTAAGGAAGATGGGAGAAACTAATACTCATGTTTGTGTCTAAATAGGCTGGTACCAACCTTCCAATTCTTCCATCACAAAGGGCACCAAAGCTTTACATGGTCCCTCAAGGAATCAGACCTGTAGTTCAACTCACTGCTGTTGAGGTATGGTTACTCTTAAACTAACTGAATACAAGTGCAGTCTTCTCATCCTCTACAGGGGAGGCTTGTCTAGGTACTTAAAGAAAACAAAAAAATTATTGGTGAGAAACACACTGTTCTTTAAGTGGTTTTGAATTTCACTGTTTCCACTAATTTTCCTAGAACCAGAACCTTGAAATATTTTGCCAGACACATTTTGTTACTGAAAATCTTCTTCTTTCCTACTTTTTGAGTATTATATTAAGTGTATTGATATCCCTTCCCACTTTTGCTTATATTGGATTTTATTTTATAGATTCTGGCCTGGGGCCTGCGAAACATGAAAAACTACCAACTAGCACCTGTTATGTCTCCAAGTCTCATTGTGGAGTGTGGGGGTGAAAGGGTGGAATCTGTGGTGATCAGAAACCTCAAAAAGACACCGAATTTTCCATCTTCTGTTCTCTTCATGAAAGTCGTACGTTACAAAGACCTCTATACCACCTACCTGTAGCAAAATAAGTTGCTCCATAGTTTGAAAGTTTAAGGATTTGTTCGCAGTAGAAAAACTCACACATCCTTTTTTGATTTACCATAAGCAATTTGTGACCCTGAAAACTGTAATAAAGATCATGTAAGCATGTTTGTGCAGTCACTGGTAAGTTGCACGATTTTATATGCGCAGTCCAGTGCAAGATATAATTTTTTTTTATTTGAAAAGGTATCAATTTATCTTTAGATGTTTGGCTACTTTCATATTGCTAGGATGGGAGCTGTGCAAGAATAAAGAAAATTCAAGATTTGGGGCAATTAAAATTATTCTTACTGACTTTCATTGACTCATAAAATTAGATGTTTTCATTCACCATACAGCCATAAAACATAGTAGTTCAATATTAAATAAATGAAGTAACAGCTCTGATTTATGGGGGAAATCTTTATTCTTTCTTTTCTTCTCCTTGCATTATAAGAAACCTCTAACCTTCTATTTTTAGCTTTTGCCCAAAGAGGAGTTATACAGTCCATCTCTTGTTATTAAAGTAATCGACCACAGACCATTTGGACGGAAGCCCATTGTGGGACAGTGTACTATTGATTTACTGGAAAGCTTTCGCTGTGACCCCTACACTACTAAACAGGACATTGCACCACAGCTGAAAGGTAGAAAACTGGAAAATGATAAGTTCTACTTTCTTGTGAGATACTAGAATTACCTACTGTCAGTGTTTACTCTGCATGCTGTACTGATGAATAGACATCTTGTGTTGTGTACTTAGTTGGAGATAATGTTATCTGAAAGGAAAAACATCTAACAGAGAGTATTAATTAATGTAACAGTCTGTGAAACATAAGAGGGCATAATGCAAAGGCAAGTCCACTCTTGTACTTGATGGGCTCATTCCCTGAAGTTCCTCTTCAGTATCAATGTGGAAGTTAACGACCTGCAGTACCGCAGTAGTACCAAAGTATTGATCCAGTATTCTATTCTGGATTCATTCTATTCTGTATTCATTCTGAATACAATGCTGACATTTCCTCTAAATATTTTCTAATTTTACTCTAATTTTAATTCTATATATTTGAGAAATGTTTGCATATCCTGCACAAATATATTTTGTCTGTTTTTAGCACAAAGCAGCGACGAATTGGTTTCTTTAGAGGATCAAACATAAAGCCAATTAATTATTTTACATCTTCTGTAACTGTCTGGATTTAAATTTGATGAAACTGTTTAGTAAGGTATTTTTCCTACACCATATTGCCTTAATAAAACCTTTGGCTTACAGTTAGTCTGCTCTCTGCTGCACCTCGCCAGGATACAGTAATTGATATGGAAGACACACAGCCACTGCTAACAGCTCAGGTAATCTTTGAAATTTGATGCTTGACTTTGTTCTTAAGATCCCTGATTTCTGAGGAACTATCTAGACAGCAAAATTGTCAGAAACATATGCAACCCTCTGGAAAGCCAGATGGAACAAAGTTACTTGGTGACAGGAAAGCAAAGGAAATATGTTAATCATTTTAATCTTTGTTTTCATATAGTAAACATCAAACTGTAGCATTTTGTGCTTGGTAAAATTCACCAGTAGCTTAAGAATTAATTTGCTTGTTCAGTAGCTACTGAAAGCACATGATAGAACATTACCCACTTCCCACTGGTGGTGGTTAGAGCAGCTTGATTTTGCACAGACTGACCAGTTGTAGGTAAAGGAGTTAGAAGTAGGTGTATGCTCTGGTCCTTCAGCCCTTCATTTTATCACAGTCATGGCTTTGCCTCTCTTACCTTGAAGCCATCCAAACCCAATACCACTGAAACAATTTCTTCTGCACTAACGCTTCTCTTCTTTCCTTTTCTGTTGTGCCTTGTCTCTTTACTGCTCTGATTCTTTCGGGACCACCACAATACAGTTTTACTTTCCAGGTAAAAAATAATTCTGCTTACAGAATTTTACTCTTGAGTTGAAACAAGACTGAAGACAGATTCCAAGCAGTACAATTTCAAGGAATAAATGTCAATTCTTTTAGGACTGTAAAATGTGTCCCTTGCCTAGAAGGTGTTTTCATAGATTTCTGATGGCCTGTTATGTTAAAGGAAGCAGAGAAATGATGCCCTTTAATATATAGCAGTTTTGCGGACTTTGAATTCACAGTTTTGACTTTTGAAAATGCAGAATATTTGACGTTGTTACAGCAGTCCCAAAGTAAACACTACTGAATTTAACTACTGAATTTAAACACTACTGAATTTAAACTTTTGAACTCTTACTGCTATTTGAGTATATTAATGATCGCATTGTTCTTCCTTCATCTCTTCTTATCGTCATCATATTCAAACTCTAATTTAAGTATATCATGGACCATGATCTTGTGATTACTGTCATCATACATGTAAATTGTTATTAATATTTAATTTAGAACAGTCTAACTTTTATCTGAAATAGACTTTCTCTTCTAACATAATTGCTATATATTCTAATACAAGCTGGAACAGAGAACTATTATTTCGGTTAAAAATTATAAAGAAAAGTATTTAGAAATTAAAGAAGACTCAGAACTTCAAAGTCATTGATAAAATTGATTATATTTGTGTAGTTTATTTCAACTATAAAGGGAAAATTTTAAATGCCACAGAAGCAGAAACTCAATTTCTTTTCATTTGGCATCACCCAAACCAAATACTACATACAGTGAAAGCATCCATATTAGAGGAATGAAAACTCAAAACAGTCCAAACTGAAATAAGTAAAAGTGTGGAAAGTGTAAGTGCTATGCAGACAACAACCTGAGGACACAAAATGCCAAAATTTCATCGATTACATTCCAATTTCCAGTGTTTAAGCAGTATGTCAACAGCACTCAGCAAAATGGCTTCTCCAACAACAGTGCATGTATGTACCAAACTAATGCATGCAGGTGACCAGGCTGGGTCGGATGGGGAGGAATGTTCACTTATGGGGCCTTGAGGGGGTACTTCTCTTGGCAGTTCTGCCAGAGAGAGATTTTGGAGGAGATGATGCTCACAAGTCCACTAGGATTAGTTATATTAAGCTATCCTTGTTCTGAAAACCTTACTATGCTTATACAATATGTATGAAGTACTAAAATCTTATTTTGTGTGTCAACTTAGAATCTGTGTGATAAAAGCACAAAAATAAACAGGAATTATTTCACCACACTATTCATATTTCAACTTTGTTTAGAAGTCTACTTCCTGGAAAGTAAAATTACAATTTAAAAAATTCTAACTGACTTTTCTAGTCCACTAGATCCACTAGATCCACTGCATCTTAGATTTTTTTTCATAATTCCGGATTGTTCAAAAAGCTAATAGTTAAGTGTTGATCTCTTGACAACTTCACGTATAACAATCTATGGTGGAGTCAGTGGGTAGATTTTTAAAAGGACTAATATTACGTTGTTTTTACCATGTGAATATTTCACTCCAAAATCTCCAGTTTTATCATATGGCATTTTATGTGTTTTGGCATTCTGTGAGCACATCCTGATTATAACTTCTAGTAACAATAATATCCAAATATTGAAGACTCTGATTTGCTCTGGGAATTTTTAAAGAAGATCTTAAGGTTTTGATTTTTTTTTTCTACTTAACTACTTCTTCCCAAAACTACCAAGTGCATTATTTGAAGAGACATTTGAAGGTATATCAAGGGGAAAAAAAATACAAACCCAAAACATAACCCCTGACTTAAACTCCTCCAACATTATGTTTTGATGAAAGATTCAGAGTTCTACACGGTATATTTTGTGAAAAAGGCTTTAAATCGGGTGTTTAAATTATGATTGCATAATTATGCAAGTTAATCTTTGCATTGTCAAAATTGTATTTAAGCAGTATTTAAACAAAGTGGAATTCAAAAATGGCAAACTATTCAAAATTACCTCATGAATTCTGCCAGTAATTTGCCGGTAATGATGTTGTTTACCCAGAAAAATCACTGCAACTGTCTTTAGAAAATGGCAGTCCCATGCTAATCTGATAAAAATATGCTGTATTTATATGATTTGAAGGTAGACAAGACTAGTAAAATAAATAGACTTGAACATCCCAGCAAAGTAATCACTTAAGAGAGCAGAAATGGGAATAAATGAGAATGATATACCAGAGTGATGTCCTGACCTATTGATGCATTTGGCTTGTATTCATAAAATGTTCTGCATATTTCCTCAGCTTTGCACAAAAATTCATTGCTAATGCTTTTAAATGAAAACATGAGGTATAATGTATAAAAACTACCACAAATGACACTTGCTAATCATGGCTTCCAGACGGGATGCATGATGCTTGCTCTTAAGGGACTATCAGGTCATAATTGGGGTATCTGTGATTTAACAGGTGAAGCATTTTGGATTGCACACATTGTTTTTACACTTATATGGATAAATCTGTAGACACACATAGAGTGGTTGTTACTTTACTTTATAATTCTTCTTTTTTTTTCCAGACTCCTGAAAATCCACAACCTGTAAAAAATTGTTAAATAATAGTAGAAGGAAAAGGGAAAAAAATGTTGAGCATTAGCAAATTATTTTATAGAGAAGTAAATAGTCATAAAGGGGGAAAAAAAACCATGTTGAATGTTACATATGTAATATTTGTTTGGAAATCTCTGGAATAGGTTCAATTTTTAAACTGCGCTTAGAAATATTTTTCATCTGAAATAAATCAGATCCAGTGCTCTGTGCAGCCACAGATGAAAGTGAGGAATGATGCTACTGTAGAAACCAGTAAATAGAATCCAGACTGTAACTACAATGTTACCAAAAAAATCTAGGCTTTTCTCAGTTTTCCTTTGTTATGTGAAGAACAAAGCACAGGGTAATAATGTCTTTCAGTCCTGAAAACCTGTTTTTAAAAATGTGTATACATGTGGTGTCTGAATATTCTTCAAAAACATTTCTAAATTATTCATGTTATTAACTTACTTTCCACACTTACTCTACACAAAACCTTAAAGATTTAAAGCCTATTTAACTATATAAACTTATATAAAATTCTATATAATTCATATCCTTACTGTTGTTTTTATTTTGCTCTTTTTTATGACTTGATCCTCATGAGCAGCTCACAGAAAAGGTAACGTATACTACTTTAAAAAAACGACACATTGCTTTCTTCAGTTGAAAACCAGTATATCAATACTGCCTACAAATTAGCATTATAAGGCTGTGGATGAGAACAGTAATCTCTGAAAGTGTTTGTTATAAAACCTACAGTGAATTTCTAAAATGGTATATTTAGGAAAAATATGCAAGACTGAAATAGGAAGCCTTGTATATAAAAAAAACCCCAAAACAACAAATCCAAAAGAGCCCAAAAAACCCCTCACTTTTAATGATCTGCACAATACTTGGAGCTTCTCTGTAAGTCAAAACAATCTTTAAAAAAAATTCAGATTAACAGAGTGGATGAATACTATTCATTCCGTTCATTCATAGAGAGTGAATGTTATTCATTACCGTTGGAATTTTGTTTTCAGGGCCAAATATTTACATTATGCAATCCCTGTGAACACAGAAAATAGCACTTTCTTAAACAGTGATTGTTAGACTTAAATAAATAAAAATAGAAAAAACCCCACAGAAATACTGTATTAGTAGAATGTATAGATTGCTAGTATCTTGGTGTCACGAGGCTTATTAATGTACTGTTTTTAACAGGGCAAGATTCAATTACTCCTTTTCAACTGCATTTGGTTAAAGAGGTAGATCTGCAACTGCCTTAATTATTATATTCTAATTTTCTTTCAGATAAAGCTTTAATATTACCTAACTGATAGTAAGTTTTAGAGTATATTATTCATTACTTTTGCTGTACAGTATGATATGAGAGAGGCTTTATCTCCCAATAAAATTTTTTTTGCTTTTCTTTAAGGAGGAAGAAATTGTTGATTGGTGGAGCAAATTTTATGCTTCAGTAGGAGAATATGAAAAATGTGGACAGTACATTAAAAAAGGATATGACACTTTAAAGGTATTGCTCAGGATTAAATAGGTTAACGTATTTCAGAGTTTATGGGCCCAAGACCTGATCAGAACTCTCCCACTTTTTTTTTTTTTTTTTTAATGCTTTTCAAAATTTACCTATACATGATTTTCTGTAAAGGTTCTTTACTAATTCATGTGATGAAATGAAGCTTTTCAGAAGATATCTTGGCTTCTCTTCTACTTAACTACACTTATTAGGAGGTGTATTAATGGTTTAATCTTGCCTTTGGTCAAAGGGAATTTTAGTCTTGACTTCACTGGGCGCCAGGCAGATCCTAAATAAACATACACATTAAGAAAGTAAGAGCACAGAGAATCAGTACTTTTACTGTTTGTTGGCTAAAATTTGAAGTAAGACTGCTTTCATTTCTTATCTAATACAGCTAACAAAGAAAGTAAAGATAAAATGATGACATGCTACTTACTCTGGTTTTAACCAAGCCTAGATGAAGCTTTATCACATATTCTTTATCAACGTTCAAAACATTGCATTTGCTCCCACATTGATATAAAAGTAGTTCCAAAAGCTTTGGTTCCCTAAAATATTCCATCAAACATAAAATACTTTGCAGTGGCACTATGGTGGAGCTGATATGTATGATAATTTCTAAATTTCCCTTTTTTCCTTTTTTAAGGTGTATGACTGTGAATTGGAAAAAGTACCTGAATTCAATAACTTAACAGACTTCTGTGATACATTTAAACTATACAGAGGCAAATCTGAGGACAGTGATGATCCATCAGTGGTTGGGGAATTCAAGGTAAATTTCAAATGATGGGCAACAACCAAATGCAAGTTGCAGTCTTTTGTCTATAAGTGGTTATTTAAGTAGATCTACATGCAAATGTTTCAGCCTAAATATGGATGTGTGCATTAGCAGAGGCAACAGATGTTTGTAACTATTTAGGTACAGGCCCATCTTTTTCAAGGAAAGTACAGCTACACATTGCTCACATTAAATGTGCTACATGTTAATTTAAAATAAATATCATTTCTGCTAGTGTAACCCTCCCTGGTAACCATGGGACAGAACCTTCCCAGATAACCTCTTCAACAGAACTAAAGTTGCACAAAGGACATTTTTAGAATGAATTTGGAAAAGGTATTTTGTACTATTTCTGTGTTTCTGTGACTTTTATAGATAAAAATAATGCTAATGTAGATAAAACCAACCAACAAAAAAACCCCCAAACCTTAAATGATGCTTTTGGAGAGAAAAACAAATACAAAGTATTTGTTACATATTCTCAGCTGGAGCAAAATAGAGTAATTTTGTTGACATCAAAACAGCTGAATTGACGATCTAACCTTGCCTTTTAGTAAGTTTTAATATCCAAAATCTACTAAAATAAAACAAAAGACTTCTAATCAGGCTAGAATTTAGCTATTCCTGTATAAAACAGAGCGTTTATGTGTAGGATAAATAAGAAGATAGAGACTTAGCAGAGTGACTTTTCTACATTTATCTTGATGGAGTCTTTCTACTATTTTTCAGGGATCCTTTAAAATCTATGCATTGCCTGACGATCCCACTGTTCCAGCCCCTCCGCGGCAGTTCCGGGAGCTGCCGGACAGCGGGCCCCAGGAGTGCATTGTGCGGATCTACATCGTCCGAGCCCTGCAGCTCCAGCCCCAGGACAACAACGGGCTGGTGAGAATGTTTGCTTTTGCAGTGTCTGTCAGCTAACTGCTCTCCTATACTTTAAATGAAGTTAGTCTTGATAACTATTTCTTAACAATATTTTTTTTTAAATTTTATTTTAAATAGTGTGATCCTTATATAAAAATATCTCTAAGTAAAAAAGTAATTGAAGACAGAGATCATTATGTGCCTAACACCCTCAACCCAATCTTTGGCAGGTAACATACTTTTTTGTATTTTCTATTTACTGTATTTTAGAATGTTTTCCTCTTTTTTAAGGTAAACCATTACTTGAACGCTTCAGTGGTCTATTCATAGTTATATACTGACAGTTAATTTCAAGTAAAATTGCATAAGGCATTTCCCTTTGAAATCATTGGAAAACACAGATGTTTGGCTAATCATAGATTTTCTTTGTCATGTGGGTAAATTGCACAAAGTAAAACAATAAAACCAGCCTGTGTTGGGCATATAAGAATAACAAAATATGCTATAGAGTATCGAAAAAGTTTTAACTCTGAAAACTAGATGGATCTCACAGGTAATCAGCTTAACATGCATTCCCAGTACACTGGTCTTTCCATCAAAGCTTAATGATATCATTGAAATATATGAATAAAAAATATTAGTTAGGAATGAAAAGTTACATCATCTGCATAATTACTATGAAATTCTGGGTCTGGTTTAAAGTTGTAGGAGGATTTTGATAAATTAGAAAGTTCAGAGAGAAGGAGTAGAAGGATTATAAAGGGTTTGAAAAGCACACTTTGCAATGAAGCACTACAGGTTTTCAATTGTTCAGATTATGCAAAGAACTAGACAGCAAAGATACTTGATTTCAGACAGAAAGTATCTTTCTTCCTCAGTCCCAATTCAAGCTGCTGCACAGAAAATATCTAAGTAATACACTGAGCAGAAAGGAAGGAGGTAATAGCCAGAGGAGTACAAATAAAACTATTTATAAATGCAAGTAGAACTTGGAGCATAAATGATAACTGCTGCTAGATTTATCATCACTGGAAGAATCCTTTTAATACCTTCAAAAGGCTATTGCTCAAAAATAAACTAATAAGTCCTTTTTTACTTTGTTTTTTTTTTTTTAAATTTAAAAATAAGAAGCATTGCTCAAAAGAGCAATAGCCTTAACGGGGAATGTTTATGTTTAGAATGTATGAACTCAGCTGCTTCTTGCCTCAAGAAAAGGATCTGAAAATTTCAGTCTATGACTATGACACATTGACTCGTGATGAAAAAGTGGGTGAAACCATAATTGATCTTGAAAACAGATTCCTTTCTCGTTATGGATCTCACTGTGGCATCCCACAGCAGTACTGGATGTAAGTAATTTTGTCAAAAATTTTAATCTGTAAAACCTAGTACCCAGTCTCCAAAAAAACCTTAATTCTATGGTTAAAAAACAGTGCTGTGGCCTCTCAAGGGTATTTGTTGTGCTCATTTTATCATCTAAATTCCAACTGAAACTATAAATCTTCAGAACAGCCTTCACTGAAAACCATGACATCAAATACTTTAGTATTTTCTTAATACAGTAATGTATGTTATTTCTGTCAAGAGAACTCACACTTAACAGAATTTTCTGACCTACTGATGGAAGTAAATATGAAAGCATCTGTCAGTGTAAATTATTTTGATACACAAAGAAAAAACTACTCTGTCGTGGAAGGTAATTGAGCTGATATAAAATTATGTCACTATATGAAACTGCAGAGGCCTCAGTCCAGGCAGTTACCCTGCTGCTCTTTCTGAGCTAGTTTAATAAATACATTTTACATGATGTGTAAATGCCCTGAATAATAAATAATTTTAGACTCTGTTTCTTTTGCTTTCATAAAAGTTCAGGTGTGAATACATGGCGTGATCAATTAAAACCCACCCAGTTATTGCAAAATGTAGCCAGGTTTAAAGGTTATGCTCCTCCTGTCCTCTCTGAGAATGGTAGAAAGATTAGCTACGGGGGACAAGACTATACTTTGGAGGAAGCTGGTGAGCTTGTTTACTTATTTTATATGTATGTCTTGAATTCATATTGATAAAATATAAAAATTTCCAGTTCTTTATGGAATACTAGAAAAATATCTTTGATTTTTCTCCAAGCTGAGCACACTTTTCTGCTCAATTTAAATATCTGGTTTTAATTTTTTTTTAAAGTTCAAATGCAAATTCTAGTTCATGAACCCCTGTTCTTTTCTTATTTCTTTTATTTCAGAAGCTAACAAGATCTTGCATCAGCATCTTGGTCCGGGTGAAGAGCGGTTAGCCCTTCATATACTCAGAACCCAGGGTTTGGTACCTGAACATGTGGAAACAAGAACCTTGTATAGCACCTTCCAGCCCAACATCTCCCAGGTACTGTGAACTGGCTTGGTCACGGTTTCTTGAAAGCAGAAAAGGAGCATTCCAGAGTTTATGTCATTGGTTTAATGTCATGGTATCACTCAGGGGAAAAGAAGGCTACAAATCATTATTTCTTGGCTGAAAATGTAAAGCAGGTTAGTCTAGAAACATAATAAAACGCAGTCATGTTTTGCCATTAAGACCTCCAAATGACATCCTAAACACTGGCAGAGTGGGAATTAGGAAAGATTTATTTCTTTGTTACTGAAATAAACTGGAATATATGTTTATACCTCACCAGCAATAAAGGAGACAGGGTAGCTCAAGAGCTTCCCAGCTGCATCCAACAAATGACACCCAATTTGGCAATTCTCTACAAGGTTCAGAGGTGCAAGTTTAAACATGAAGTCTTATATTGGACCTCACTGCTAGAGAGGAAGAAAGGCTAACATTACTTTTCTGGCACTACCTGACTCACCAGTGGTTGGGGTTTTTCAAGAAAGTTTCTGTAGAAACCAGAAAACTTATCTGAAAAATAAAGGGGCCATGACAAACCCATATACAATACATAAACAATCCCTCATCCATCTTCTTCACCGCTACAGGGAAAGCTGCAGATGTGGGTGGATGTTTTCCCCAAAAGCTTAGGACCGCCAGGCCCTCCATTCAACATCACTCCCCGAAAAGCCAAGAAGTGAGTACCCCCACATACTACATACCCTCTGGCAGCCTTGACAAAGCAATTCAACTCTCTTGCTCCAAACATCTCTCTTAGGTATATCTTGCGTGTGATTGTCTGGAACACCAAGGATGTCCTTCTGGATGAAAAGAGCATCACAGGAGAAGAAATGAGTGACATTTATGTGAAGGGGTAGGATCATTCTCTCATGTAACCCTTACTTACAAATGAATAACATTCAGAATGTCCTGGGAATATCTTGACCATGGATTTAAAATATTATTTGGTTCAGCCAAGTCAAATGCTAACCTCAGAGAAGTACAGAAGTCTTATGAGATAAAGCATGACCAGTTAATGTGTGGTGAAAGATCCCAGAATTTCACCTCTTGAGATGGACAGCAACTGAAAAGAGAGTTAGTTGTGGTGCTGCATAACTTGGATTCCTAATTTTTACATTACCTTCTTTTAATATTAAAAAAAAAAATCAATAGAAATCAGAGAAATATACTACTAGGCTGATTTAATTTCTCCCTGAAAGTGTACTCAGCAACTCACTGCTGATCCAGCACTGGTTTTAGATCAGACATTCCTATTTAGAGTGCCAAATTGGAACCAAACTGCAAAAGGGCATGAAAAATTCCCCAGCCCTCTGTGAGCAACATGTAGAGCTTGTCTGCAACCCCTTAATGACACAGTTCCAGTACAAACAGGCACCCGTGTAGTCCCACCACAAACACCAGACACATCTCTCCGTATTTTCAGATGGATGCCTGGTAATGAAGAAAATAAGCAGAAAACTGATGTTCACTACCGATCATTAGACGGTGAAGGGAACTTTAACTGGAGATTTGTTTTTCCTTTTGACTATCTCCCAGCAGAGCAACTCTGTTTAGTTTCCAAAAAGGTAAGTATTTCTAAAGATTTAAATGCTTAGAATACAGATTCTAGCTAATTTGTACCTACTTATTCAAAGATACAATTTGGCTTAGTTCTGCATACTTTTCTCACACTGCTGCTGTGAACAGATTCCTTGTCTTTGGGCCAGGAACAACACACTGGCAACAACAGCAGTCTCCTTTTACCAGGGGCAAGATTAGATCTTTTAATACTTCCACCAACCCCAGAGTTCACAAGTACTAGCAGACCCCAGCTTTGAATTTTCATAAGTAATTTTTAAAGGTGCTTGGTGTTTGTTTTTTTAAATTTTAGGAACATTTTTGGAGTCTTGACAAGACAGAATTCAGAATCCCACCCAAACTGATCATTCAAATATGGGATAATGACAAGTTCTCCTTGGATGACTATCTGGGTAAGACTTCAAATAAAAATAGTTACTGTTGTCTCAAAGAAGGATATCAAAGTGAACAACTTAAAATTATCACATAAGGATTGCATTTACAGTGAGACACTGAGCATGGAAATGCACTCCAGCTTTCCTACACAGTACAGGCTTACTGAATGAATAAGTATTCACTCAATAAAGGCCTACTTGCAGGTAAACCAAGATACATTTCATTCAGGTAAGCCCTCTCCCAGGGCACGTGAAATGATAATGTGCATGAAAATTTACTTTGCTTATTTTTTTAAGTAAAATTACTTAAACAAGGGTACTTCAGTTCTAAATAAGAGTATTGACATAATGCTGTAATTTAGGTTTAAGCAATCTACTTCACACTGTTATTAATCCCTGCCCTTTCTAGAGATACTGCTCTGCACAGGATTCTCTGCCCTGTATTAAGACAGCTCCGAAGTCTTTAGCTTACATACGAGCTATATAGGCCTCAAAATCTGAAAACAAATAGTTGATTTATAACCATCATTACAGTTTGCTAAATTATGCATTTAGCTGTTGGAAATTACATATTACATTGCTGTATTTGGGTATCTTCTGTTTGGATGTGTGGGGGGAAAATTCCTCTTTTAAAAAATCAAACGATCTTGCATTAAAGAAGGGTGAGTCGAGCTTGCTAAATCCAATTTATCAATACCAGCAGCAGGAGCTTAAACACAACGTGTCCCACTTCCCTGCCTCACAACATCCTTAGACAAACAAGAATGTAAAGTGTTTGTTGATTGCCTTTCCTGTATAACGTGTTTAGAGATAGCAAGTTGATGTTGAACTGCTGTGCTGTATGGTTGGTTGTGTTATGCCGTGTTTATTTTTGTATCCACCTCCTAGGCTTTGTGGAACTTGATTTACACAAAACAATCATTCCAGCAAAAGTTCCTGAGAAGTGTAATATAGACATGATCCCAGAATACAAGTCAGACAGTTCTCAGAAGGCTCCCAGGACCGCCTCTCTCTTTGAACAGAAATCCATGAAAGGATGGTGGCCGTGTTACGTTGAAAGGGATGGCTCCCGTATTTTAGCGGTATGGTTATTACTTCTTTTAAAAGGACTTCAGATGTGCTCACCTTACTTTTCAAACTACAAAGAGACTGTAAAGAGTCTCCCACTTAGCTGTTAGCTTTCAGTGGACAGACAGGAGGGGTAATTAGGACATTCCATGGACAAGTTCAGGAATTTGGTCCAGCAACAATTTTTTGTTTTAAAATGTGAGTTTAATACTTCATTCATTTAGTTTGTTGCTGACCTTGTTTAACTTGAAAGACTGTGGTGCCAGGTTGAGTCATGCTATCTTGCCAAAGCAGTTGATGAAGCCATGTGAATGAATGCATAGCCTCAAGCTGTGCCAGGGGAGGTTCAGCTTGGACATCAGGAAAAATTTCTTCACAGGAAGGGTTGTTAAGCATTGGAATGGCTGCACAGGGAGGTGGTGGAGTCACCATCCCTGGAGGTGTTCAGGAAAGGACTGGACGTGGCACTTAGTGCCATGGTCTAGTTGACAAGCTGGACTTTGTGATCTTAGAAGTCTTTTCCAACCTAAGTGATTGTGTGATTCTATAATTTATCACATTATTGCTCAGCAGAACATCAGAGACATCCCAAATGCATTAAAGACTAAAGGAAAAAGTTTAAATCCAAAGGATTTTTGCACACAGCAAACAAAATCTCTATACTGAGAATCCAGACTAGCTTTGTGATTATGTGTGCAATCAGAAGATCCAAAGCATTCTAACTTGTTCTACAGAGAATATAAATGCATATTTATAATTTTCAGAATATTAAGCCTTCCAAATATGTCGCCGTCTTCTTTCTAATATTTTTGCCTTTAGACTTCATTACTGGAATTTATTAAATGAGGAAAAATATTCATAAACACTTGTAAGCCACAGCAATATGAAAAATTAGATGCTTGGTCATTTGGAAAATATGCAGTCCTTGGGTTGCTCTTGGAAGAAGAGAAGAACTGTTTTTGTTTTGCTAAACTGGAAAAAAAAATTATAGCTTAAAACAGAACTCTAGATGAATTGGCAGAACAATTTTCTGTCCGGAGATTTGGTTTTTTCTATGTGTCTTTTCCTGATACTGTGTTGTGACACTGTCATAGTACAGAAATCAGTATATTTTGATGAGGAAATCGGAAACACAGATGTACACCATGAGCTGATCCTGGCTATTCTGTGTAAGTACCAAGCAAGTCCTATTAGTGCAATTGCAATAAGATGCTTGTCTCATACCACTTTTTTCTGAAGGGTAAAGTTGAAATGACACTGGAAGTTGTCAATGAAAAAGAAGCTGAGGAAAGGCCAGCTGGTAAAGGAAGAGACGAACCCAACATGAACCCCAAACTAGATCTACCAAAGTAAGACATTTTTATCCCACCAGCTTTAGAAATATCCAATATCTAGCTACTCTGATGCAAGCAGTAATATATTAGTCATCAGTTATCCTTTGCAAAACTTCATTTATTAAAGCCAATCTTGTTTCCTCTTGCGAGCGTTAGGATAAAATGCAAGGTGGTTTCAGTACTAATGGCATATGTTTACTGCAGCTGTTATCTTGCATTTCAAAAGTCTCTGTTTTCTTCAATGTCCAGACCAGCATGTTTAAATGTGTTATAACCTCATGCCTAAGTATCCCCTGGTTTTAGAGTATAAATAATACTTATTTCTTTCAAAATGCAGCCGGCCAGATACTTCCTTCCTTTGGTTTACAAATCCCTGCAAGACCATGAAATTCATTGTGTGGCGCAGGTTTAAATGGCTCTTCATAGGCCTTGTCATCCTGCTGATTCTCCTCCTGTTTGCAGCAGTGCTGCTCTATTCCCTGCCGGTAAGAATTTCTGAATGTTACTGTTCCTCAGCTGTGGGATGAGCTTAGACAGGAGTCATCAACAGGATACACTCCTTACTCAGATAGAAGTCCATCAACTCTGTTTTAGCAGGAGATAGGGATTGTGTCATTACAGCTATAAAAAAATTCAACTGATTTTTACTGAGAAACAATTAAAATTTATGTTAAAATTAACCTATTAACTAAAGATGGAACAAGGAACTGCTTTAGAAGAGTTAATAACCTACACAATTAAAATAGCTAATAGTTGGCCTAGAGTCTACATTAGTCTGAAAAAAATTTACCTATTTTCACTGTATTTTAACTGAATTTACTGCATCCTAAATACATTTTGATCCATTCTAATATTTTAAATGTCTTTGTCAAAACTACACTGAAGTATTTTGTGTACATCATTTTACCTCTCTTGTTTCCTTCCTCCTCCCCAAACAGAATTATTTGTCAATGAAGATCGTGAAACCAATTTAAAGAAGAATTTTTTTACCACATCGTTTTAAACCCTACTGAAATTTTGCCCCAGGCTGTGGACCAAAATCAGCAAGACTCTCCATCCTTTGTATCTGCTTGTATTTAGAATGCTAAAATAGAAAATTAGACTTTCAATAAGGTTAGCAAAGGTTCAAGAGGTCATGGAAGGTGTTTTTTAAAAACAAGGAAAAACCCACAGCATTTTAAGTTAAAGGAAAGCAATCACTACTTACAATTACGTCTGCCAAAGAAACGTCACAGTGCACCAAAGGGTCATACACTGTTTCTAGTTCCAAAGTTTTCATCATCATGCTTCTTAACATTCTTATTTGCCATGCTGTAGACTTGACAACACTATACACGTATCTTGACAACAAGTGCATAAACATAGAAATTAATTATACTTTTTTTTGTGTAATTACAAAATTTTAAATAAACTTATGCACAAGTAACATGCAAATTTCTAGTTTTCTTCGACTGTTACAAAGCTACAATGTATTAAGACTTGTGTAGTGTCTATCAGAGGATGTAATGTCACAGACCTGGAATTTAAGGCATTATAGTGTTATCTACACGGTGAAGAATAAGGAAGTATTTCTGCACAAAATTCTCATTAATTTACTCATTAATTAGGAAATCAATAAAGAGATCTGTTGACTAGTTTCACTATACTCCTTGTATTTAGAGAAGATCATGAATCAAAACACAAGAGGATACATGACCTAGAATCAACCCTTGTTTGAAATCTGATCTGCACATGGGAAGTATCTCATTTTGCCTCAGTCTGCTCTCCCAAGGCAGAGTAAAACATAATCTGCACTAAAAATCAGGTTATAGCCTGTGATTCTATCTCACTTTTATGGAGGGCTGAAGCAGAAGCACCTCTGAACATCCTCTGGTCCTTGAGATGAAAGAAATCTGCAGCAAAATCTGAAATCAGCATTTGGTATGATTGTCACACTTTGGACTGGATAAAGACTTCAGCTGTCTTTAAGAAGATGTCAAAAATTAATTAGTCTTTAAAAACTTCTGTCATTGAATTTAGTGGCACACCAAATACTTTCTTATAACACAGTACTGTAAAATAATAAGCATGTACTTCTCAGGCAAAAAAGTAACCTTATTCTTTTGGAGGAGTTAGGGTAAAGGTCTTACATTAAATAACTTCCGTCATGTGAAGTCCCAGTGGCTAGAGTGGAGCAAGCACAAGTCATCCTGTCAAAAACACAACACCACCCTTAGTTTTTTGTTGTCAAGAAATTTTCAAGCATCTTGACCCTTGAATGAGAGCTCAGAGCTGGAACTAATCACTATCCAGATGGATTGTCCCTCCACTAATGATGAAATAGCACTCCAGAAATAACCAGCAATTTGCATGAGCTAATGTTTGATCATCCATTATTAATATCTGTCTCAATCAATGCCATTAATTTGACAAACGGTAAAAATCACAGCAACCTTATTTTCATGCAAGACAAGACTGTGTTGCTTCTAAGGGTTGTTATTAGAAAGCATTTAACTTCAAAGAGCATGGAGCAGAGATCCAAGCAAGCCTGTTCACAGAGCATTTGAAGAGTGGCAGGTACTGCCCTGCTGAGTGGAGTTCACCCTTTTCCAGATGCCTTTTTGTCCAAGCATGCATAGGCTTGATCATTTCACTTCAACTAGGCAGTGCTATTAAAGACATAACTGAAAAGTCTGAGAAGCCAGTCCATCTGCCAGCCTGCTCCAGTAACAAACAAAAGACAACACATGTTCACAAGAAGGAAAAGGTGATCATTTGTATTTATATACAGCGCTAGTCAAATCTGTAATCCCTAGTGCAGCTGCTGTGCATGACTCCAATGTGCGACAGGTTTTTTTCTAGTTGAGACAGTAATCAAAGATCCAGCCTTGTGTAGGGAACAACTTGGTGCTGCTCTCACTGTGCATGGATGACCGCGATGTTCACTTTGGCCAGTCCAGCTCTGAACCACTCCAGTACGCAGCAACTGAGGCAAATGGCCTGTGAGGCCACAGATGTAGATGTGCCTGGTACCACTGCTCCTGATTACAGGGAATTATTTAACCCGGGGAATTACTCCTCATATGAGTTTGTTTTGCCAGCCAGCTGTAACAGCCAGGGAAAGGCTAAAGCTAAACTGAAAGTGTTTTTTATAACAAAAAATGGGTAAGTAGCAGCAGTATGTCAGAGTCCTCCTGCCTCTGCCATAGGTTCAAACACCAGTAGCTGCACTCTGATGCACTCAAGTATCCAAGCAGCAAATTACTTCCTCTCACTGCTTGCTGTAGTTGCCCCCAACCCTGACTACTGGCATGGGGCTGTAAGGAAGTTAACAGCTACTGTCATGTACTTTACAAAGAAAGAGCCATCATGCAGTTCAAGATGAAAAATTTGGAGAAATTTGCACCTATACCAGCTCAGTGTAAATAGGCACACTTATAAGCTGTTCTTGCATTTCTTTGAACAACCACAAGATGACATCCCAAGTCTCGTGTGTTCACAAAGGCTTTCCAGTACTTCTGCTTTATTCCTACCCTAAATACATCTCACATACGGAGTTGAACAACAAGATACATAGTTGATGTATAGTCAAGGGAAAGCAGTCCCATCAAGTCCATTGCTTCTAAGTGTATTTGAAAAACACAGCTGTAAGCACCTTTGGGACCTACCTATTATATACAAAGTGACTCCAAGCCTGGTCCTTACTGACCTCTGTGTTGTTGTATCCACTCCATGCCCCTACATGCTTTAGCAACTTGAAAGCAGTACTAAAGTGTGAAATGGCAGCATTCAGTGCTGCATCTTGTGTCAATGCTGGCTCAGCGAGTAAATATCATGCAACTTTTTACACATTACTTGCCAGAGCTGCCATGTCATGTATACAGACAGGGACCTGAATTAGAAAGAAAATTCTTTAATGGAAAACTTCTTTAAAAATTCATATGCAAAAGAAGAAAGGAAATACACATTTTATCTGTCGAGTCTGACCATGCTCTGACCACAAAGTTACCCTTTGAAAAATTTATTTCCCTTGTCACCTTTACTCTGGCTAAGACATTACATCCACTGACAAGTACAAGATGAGGAACACTGTAGGGAAAAAACACTTTCCGGAAGCCTGCAAAAACTGTGAATGCATTGTAGGTACTGATAAAAGACTCCAAGACAGTTCTGTTGCTTTCCCAGACCTACAAGGTGTCAGGACTTGCAGCAAAAAGCACCGGAGCATTGAGAACACAGCAGGAGGTACACAAACACCCAGAACGACCCTGGACTGCCAGCACAGAAGAGAGTGGTGCTCACTGCATTTAGGAAAGCGGCCCAGAAGTGGTCAGTGAGCGACAATGAGCCTCCAGCATGTCTTACACCTCACAGCACCGGGGTGCTGGGGAGTGCCAGCATCCGCCTGGGGTCTGCAGACCAAGCCACTTCCTCTCTGTTCCTTTCTTCGACAGTGGTGCTACCACAGCAGCAGTGCTGGAAGGTGATCCCAGCACAGCGCACCAGGAACGGCCTGGCACACTCAGCCAGGCAGCAGATTCAGGTTTAAACCTTTCGGGCAGAGAAATGAACTGAACCTTCGCTTCCAGTGTCCTGTGTAATTCTTGTCACTGTTAAGCAAACATGGTAAAACAAAAGAAGACACACTTGGCCACCATCTTCTAAGAGAAAGTGTGGACAGTCCGTACCCCAGGGCATTGTATGAGTGAACCCACCAGCCCAGGCCTCTGGAGATACTGAAGCTTTTGGTCATGATGCAGGTTCAGTGCCAAGCTGGTTAGCTGTAAAAACGTACATATACTTCCAGAAAGGAAAAGATGCAGAACCAGAAATGACTGGAGAGTTTATACAAACCTTAAGTGCTGTTAGGCTGTAATGGAACAGTTACAGATTTGCACCTAAGCACCTGAGCTCCCAGCAGTGCCTCCTCACACAGCTGTGTGTCTGTTGGGTCATGTCACTGCTCTCTATAAAACAGCAGTTAGGAGTTAGTTAAATTAATAGAGTTAGAGCAGTCATCAAACAGGAAACAATTAATAAACCCAGGATATATTAACAGTGTTCTATCAATCATAATCCTCTTATGTTCAAACCCTGTATTTTATTTTGCTACAGGTCTCAAAAAAGGCACATTATAAATGAATAAAGATTCAAATGTGGATAATGAAAAGCATCAAGAGCAAGCAAGTGGGATAAGGCTTCCTATACAAGAAAAGCTTAAGACATCAGCACTAGCCTGGAAAGTAGCAGAGCAACAAGAAAATAACAAGTGTCTAAAGTAGGCTACAGAGAGGTAGAGAACATAAATCAGATGCATTTCCTTCAGGGACTATATTAAAAATATCCACATGCACACACACAGACTCCTTTCCTCCTCTCAAAACTGTCAAACTAAAAGCCAAAACAATTACAAAATATTAAAGGAGACATTTTTAGTGCAGATTTTAGGTTACTGTTGGAACACACTGGCAGAGCATATTATTTGTTTTAATAAGAACAGAGAAAGTCTGTAATGCCTCCTTGCATTTACATATTAGGACAACATTACAAAATAAACTCACTCTGATGCTTCACTGCATCCCATGTTCAGTGAAATCCCCAGAACAGTATTCCGCTCTAAGACAGCACTGTGCTACTGAGAGGAGGATTACGCACTCACAGCTGTGAAAGATGCCCTTCCCTTTTGAATTCCCAAGTTTTCTAGCCTTAACTTCATACTGCTTACTACTCAGGTTATCAGATAAAATACCACGAAGAACTGATCATGGACCAGCCTCAGAGTCACCATTCCAACTGAGCCATGGCTTCACAACGCATTGGCACTGGTGGCATGACTGACTTTAGATATTTATTCCCATTCACTACCATCCTCTTGACTAACAAAACCAAAACAAAAAGAAACACTATCAACCTTCCCACACCCTTTCTAAGGTTTTTTTTTGGTGTGGGAACAACCATCTTATTTGCTTCCAGCCATAGTACTATGGTGTGTTGAAAGAAATCGTGGGTTATGGCCTCGAGAAGAATATCTTAAGCTGATGTAGTCATCAAACAAAATATTCTCAAACTGAGTCGTCAGCAAGTTCCTTTGCCCCAAGACTTCATTTCAGGACTGCAGGCAAACTCAGGGAGAGAAGAATACATCAACAGCACAGGAGACACCCTCAGAAGAATTAATTTGCTCACAGGAGGACAAATATAATAAAGAAAAATAAAACTAAAATATAAAATTAAGGTAACAAGAAAGTACTTAGCTGCCAGCTCACATATGTACCAAAAATGAGAATGGACACTGCAAAGAGGACAACTTATCAGTTGAGATAAAGAATGCATAAGAAGGCCAAGACTTACTCTAAATGTAAAAGACATCCTAACATGTGCTAAAACAATGAAGGCTCCAGTTAACAGCAAAACGTTAGACATCATCTGTCTTGGAGAAAAGTGCCAGGCTTCTACAGGAAACTACAGATTTCTCAACACTCCTTTCCATGTTTTCAAGGGAAGAAACTTTGTAGAAGTATTTTGTATATGATTCTGCTCTGCTTTTACTCCCAGAAACATGAAGCCTTTGTTTTAACTAAGGTAACTCCCTGGCTGAGAACTGATAGCACAGTTATTAGCACCTTCACCGCAGCCCGGACACCTCCTGTGCAGTCACACACCAGCCTCCGAAGGCAACTCGCAGCCTCGGCACCTCTGTGGCTCCAGCCGAGAGCTCCTGCCCAGGAGATCTCTCCTCTGGCCTGGCAGAGGAGATCGATTTCAGTGGGGTGCTTTAAAAGCTGAAGAGTTCCTGTTTTGGAGTAGGAGGCAGTCAATTAAACTTTTAAAACGAATCCTGCCCACATCAGAGCAGTCTTGCCCCAAATCTACACGTTCTTCCACATAAACGAGTTATCCTTATGCAAAAACCTGCAGCGTATATGCACTATATAAGAATAACTGCTACTGTTAGAACATTAAGAAAGTTTAAAAAAAGAAAAAAACAAAACCCAGAGACAATTATTTATGCAAGAAAGACAGGAACCAGAACACCTGGCAAGATCTTCTGGTGTTGCCACACAGAGGCTTTGTTACTGAGGATTTATTCTAAGTTTTTGTTGTTTCTTGCCTTGAAATATTCTGAAACAAAATGGGATAGTCCCACTGTGCTGAGAGCTTAAACACACACACACACACACACACACACACACACACACACACACAGAGTAGACAGGTAAAAGCACTAAAAGCAATCAGCTCTGAGAAAGGATTTACTTTTACTTCAGTTGCACAAGTATATGTGGATGTGTTTTTAAATAGAAATAAGATGTCTCCACTCATCTTGCTCTGATCCATGCTGTGCCAACTTAAACCCTGCTAGAGCATCTGAATAGTCAAACAAACGTCTGTCCCTCCCCAAACATCCACCATTCACATTAAATAAAACACATAACAATGGAGGGAAAATAGACCTGAAAAGAGCTTATTTCCAAATGCAAAGGTCTAACCTGAGGATAGCTATTTTCATGCAAATTTGAATTCTTCTTGCTCATATACATGAACCCAGAATTATCTCTTCAGTTAACATTCTCAGCTTCTCTCATGCGATTAACAGGGAGGAGAAAATTAAAGGAAAAGGGAATGGAAATCCCCCAAAGCAATGAAAGAGAACCTTAGCTCCGTTGCTTCCAACTAGCAAAAGACCCTGAAAACAAACTACTTTGCTCACAGCAATAAGGAAGGGAGAAAATGGATTGAAACCCCAAATCCCTCTTGCACAGCAAAAGCCAGGCCAACCTTCCACACCATGGGAGAGTCCTGCTGTCAGCACCCGGTTAGTGACTGATCTGCTCCTAGTCCCTTTTGGATCATGGGCGAAATGCCTTCAATTCAGCCAGCCAGTCTTGCCTTTGCAAAGGTCATGCAGTACAGATGCTGATGCACCACTGAAACACCTTCCCGCAGCAATTGTTCAGCATGTGGCCACCTGCTCCGTGAAACTTCTGCTCTGTTATACATATCCACTGCAGCAGGCCACTATGGGCTCAAAAGCTGAGTTTCCAGTTCAGAAACTGGAAATACCAAATTTCACCTCTGATTTTTTTTTTTTCATTTGAATGCAACAGAATTTTTTTTAAATCCTGTGAATATTTGTTGTGAAAGCAATTTAAAAGGGGTAAAGAAAAAACTTTATTGCCCATCTGTAAAAACCACACACTTTTTGGTTTTGGCACGAACAGCAGTTCCAATGAAAAGCAGGAGAAAGCTACCAGAATTGCCTATGGTAACAGCAGTGACATCTAAACATGCTCAGGGCAATGCTGGAGCTGTGACGAGCTCTCAGGGATACAGGCCAGGCTGTAACAGACCCTGTATCTGTAAAATTAACAACACCTCAACTGAAATGTCAAGATCAATGAACTTTTGTTTTCTTTTTGTGCATAACAAAGTTATTAAATTTTACCCCGCTTGTGTTTCTTAGTTCCTTGAGGTAAATACATGTATCTGGAAGATAGATGTCTGACAAGGATGACACTTTAAACCAATTTTAAAGCAAAATGGTGTGTTTCAAACAAAACTCAATTCTAAACTCATTTGTCTTACCTCCTAACTCAGAATTACCCCATTAAAATCAATTATTTGGCATAGGACAGAATGACTAAGCAGCTGAAGGAAAAATCTATGGTTTATGGAGGATTTGAAGGGACAGAAGAGTTTGACTAACAAGCATCCAAAAGAATGTTCATAAACAATGGTGCCCTTATGCTACCAGAGAAAATAAAATGAAATTAACATTTGTAAAAAGCATTATTCATTTCCTCCATTTTTTTCCTTTTTATTTCATAGAACAATATTTCTAGCTACACATAAAGCTAGGCCAGAAAAGGTCTAAGGAGGACATCATCACTCCTAAGGGTGTTAAGGGAGGGCACAGTCAGGGCAAAAGGAGTACCAGGTCCCACGCCCTGCTGTTAAAACACCAGGAGAATGGTGGAAAAGTGACCTGACCAGCTCCCCTCATGACCAGGCTTGTCTCAGCAGCCTCAGCTCTGAGGCAGCTTTGATAATCTGCAGAGCCTCCACTTCCCTACACAGTCTTTGAACAACAATTCTCTTGTATTAAATGCAGAGAATAACAGTGATAGCATGATGTATCCCTGCTGAGTACAAAGAGCTGTGTGGCTAAATTTAATCAGCATTTCCTCCAAACGTGTCAAACTATCCTGTGCTTTCACTGTGTAAACCATCTACAGAAAGCAGTGCCACACCAGGTAAGGAATTTCTTAAACATGTGTCCAAGTTATTGGTAGATATTACCTTTACTGTGCTACCTGACGTTTCGCACATATAACAAGCAAGGTTACTTCAAGCTGTATGTTCCTCAGTTCACTTACCTACAGGAATTCTTCCTTCACTTCTCTGTCCCCTGACATCAAGACTGGAAGGGTCACCTTCATAATAAAGGACAGCATATGCTAAATCCACATTTTTGTGTAATATCTCTCAAAAGTTATAAACACCTGAATTGTGTACTTAACTCAAATTTTTCAGAAAATAGCTTTGTCCAACACAACCCAAAGCCAGCAAAATTTTAGGAGACCTTGTTTTACAATGGAGTATCTTACCTCTTGAAAGATATTTGCAACAGAAGAGCTAAAACATGTTCATTAGCTCTCCTAGTTAGGCTTCTGTTGACTTTGGAAAGGGACTTTTTATCAATTCAGAATTCTGCCTGTGAAAAGGCTTGAAGGACTCTCAGGGTTCTGTCCTGAGCTCAAACCCACAGGAAGACTGTCCCAATACCAAACTGATATTCAAATATTTTAGCTTTTTGTCCCCAGCACCCCATCTGCAAGTCCAGCTCCTTTGGTCTGGAAGAATGGATCCCTGGACCCATTATTATCAGTCAGGTGTTCTCTTATCACCCAGCTACCTCAAGATAAAAGCCTTGCTGTTTAAAATGTAACCAGCATCCTTGTTTGAGCCCAGCCTGCATGCACTAAAAAGGGTCTGAGCTCTAATTAGTGCCAAAAGCAGCTTTATACTTACAAGTACTTATTATGGCACATAAGCAACTACTCATCTCTGAAGATGGAACAATCAGACTGGATTCATCACCTCCTACCTCTCTTCAGTAAAATTAGTCTGCAGCCTCACCCCGAGCATGTCAGGCACAGCTCGTGATGCTTCACTAAGCATCCTGGGAAATTCTCATCAACAGTTGCCTGTGGCAAGCAAAGGCTCATCTGCTAATTTTGTTCCTTCTGCACAAACATTATCTATTATTTCTGTTCCACAGGATCCACCCTGCACTCTCTGGATTTTAGAAAGCTAACAGTCATTCCATTTTGCCATGAAAGGAAAGCATCATCATTAGACTGTGCTAAGTGCTTTGCTAACAGGTAACTGCAGGCTTGATCTCACTGTCAGCAGAAATGGACCCTCCTAGACAGCATCAATAAATAGTTTGATATGTGTATTTTAAAACAGTATTTCCAGACACTAAGAGCATTGTTTGTCAAATGAAATATGCTTTAAAATTCCATTATATGCATTTCAAGGGAAAGAAATTTCACTGCAGCAAATATACTACTAAAATATTTCTGAGGTACAAATAGCTCATCCCCCATTCTTTCAGAAACTGCAAACAAATAATTAGCCCTTCTGAACTCCAGAGTCTGTAGCCTGTAGCTAATGTGATGTTACTAATGCATTTATAAACATCAGGCTCCAAAGCCAACACTGAGATAGTCCATCATAATTTAGATCTCTCATTAACTTCACCACCCTGACCAACATGCTGTCACTGGCAGAGTGTTTGACAGTTTACATTACCTGCAGACATGAGTTCATGTCAATTCAATTAAGAAAGATTAATTCCAGAACTGACAATGCATAAATATTTTTAAATTACACCTGGCCTTGTTGGCACTGCTTACTCCAAGACTGACTTTAGAAGAGAGAACATGTCTTTAGCCTCCTGGGCAGAAAGGAAAACTTGAAGGAAGGTGAAAGAAAGAATTTATTATGAATTCAGTATTCCATCATACTGTCCAATCTATCTTTTGTGATTCCCCCTTCTTCCCCCCAACCCCGCCAATAATTAAACAAGCTTATCTCTCACTGTCTGTTACAGAATGAAAGGAAACAGGAAAGATTCAATGCAAGCAAAAAGGCACTGTCAGAACATTGTCAGGGACATCTTTATGATGATCATTTTCTGACTGGTTTAGGTCTGATTTCTGTACATCACTGCTTTGGAAGGCATTCAGATACCATGGTGATAGACACCATATGAGAATGTAGATAGATAATATTTGACATTTATCTTCATGAACAAAGATCTGGGTAACTCCCCACTGATTGCACTTCTGATGAGTGAAGATAAATGTCACATCAGACTAAGCCATCTAGCATTCTAGTGAAACACTCTTACTCTTGGCTCTGATGTTTAAAAATATCCAGCTTCAGTGCATGTGATCAGGCTTAATTAGGTAAGCACCAAGCACATTTTGATAAAATGATCTGCTCACTGTTATCAAACAGTTCAGGATCCAGAGTAGCCAGATTTATTAAGCTCTGGACCAAGGTTTAATCTACCTGAAGCTTTCTCTGAGATTTCAATGTAACAATTGCACAGCCATTGCCTGAAAAGAGCACTTTAAGAAGAAAAACTCTCCTGCTGTAGTCAAATCTGTGCCATACCCAAGTAAACAAACCACTGAGAAAGCGAGCAGTCCCACGTGAGTATCACGGCGATACTGCTTTAGGGACCAGAGCCTTGTCTTTGTACTAAATTATGCTGAACTATGCAGATCCACCAACCCCAGTGCCATTAACATTGGCTGATGCTAAACAAGGCAGACGTCCTTAGTGCAACAGGAGTGGGAATCTCTACTAAAACATAAACCGGGAGCACAATGGGCAGCATTCAGACAGCAATGGGAAAGGCAGGGAGAAGTAACACACTTTTATGATTTATAAACTGATGGCTCATCCCATGGACTATTTTTCTGTCCTATCAAGTGAGCTTGGTATTAGGGTTAAATGAGACAAAAGTAGTCGTGGAATCCAGAGGTACCTGACATAAGTATTCAAGATTTTAATGCTTTGACGTGACTTTTCTAATTTTTCTGCACCCACAGGTTGAAAAGCTGTGTTGAGTGGCTTGCAAGGTACCTTAAACTCATCAAATTTGAGTACTTCTGTACTAGTCAACATGAGGCAGCATAAAAAAGAGGCAAATACAACAGGAAAAAACAAATTCAGAAACTAATAATGTTTTCAAATCCCTTCTAAGGTACAGGTTTGAGTAGATGTTAAAAGACTGAACCAAGTCTGTAAAAGTGGTGCTTTTGTGTTTTGTTTTGTTTGAGGTTTTTTTAGTATTTCATTTAACTTTCAAATCCTGGATTGTATTTGTGAGAGTATTAATTGTTCACCACTTCTGTTATCATAAGGTATAAAAACAACAACTTTCCAGATTTTGTCATCATCTTATGGGGGAACTCTAAGTTTTAGTTAGAATTTTAATTTTTTCAAAGGCTGATGATTTTTAGAATGTGCCAGGAGAAACAAAATGTTTCAGAGGCTAGACCTTTTTAAAACCCCTTCAAAATTAAAAAAGAGAAGTGCTAAAAGCCCAACAAATAAAAAAATCCCAAAGTCTTTTCATGTATTCAACTTCAACCCCACCTCCCCAAAACCTAACACAACTGGCAATGTTTCAGCTGCATGGACATTATTAGCCCAGGAGTCACATTCCAGCAAAACAAGTGACAATTTCTGTGAGAATTTTTGGTTCAGACACAGATAAATTTGTATTCTTTCATCTAATCTCCAAGGTTAACAGAACAATTACTTCAAAATCAGCACTGAATTAAGTTCAATTTCAAATCTCTCCAAATAATCAATTTGTAAACTAACTGTTGCTATTTTCTCCCATATCAGCTTCGGAGGAGATGGGTTTCAGGTTGAATAAAACTTTGATGATATGCTGATTAATTTTTTTTTATTATTATTTGAGAAGATATTCTCTATTCTCACTCTTTCTTCCTTTCTAACACAGCCGTTTTTAGACAGCTGACTTGCTCAGCTATGCTATCTTTCTCTGGAATATTGCCTTTGCTGGAGCAGAGCCAACATCATCACTTGATGTCTCAAAGTGAGGGGTGCTTACACTTGATTTCTGTCAAGGATCAACAACAAGGTAAAACTTGCATCTTTGCATAGTTGAAAATCTGCTGTTCTGAGCTTTGGGCCAGAATTCTTGACTCATACCAAATTTTTCTTACTGCTAGTAAAATACAATGGCTGATAAATCTCTTCTTTGATTCAAAATCTTAGGAAGTGGGGTTTTTTAAGGACTTCTAAGCCCTTTTGTGTGTAATGTCCACTCACACTGCTCCCTCCACTGCACAGTCTGTGCAGGTCATACTGTTACTGTTCTTGCAGTAACAGTGCCAAGTGAAAGATGTTCCAGGCTGCAATACCCTGGCACAAGCAAGCCCAGAATAGCCTAGAAGGGATAAAGACAGCATGGTTTTCATTCTTGCTTTAGGCTTCTCTTTCATGATCACAACAGAGATATCCAGTGGCCCTGGCACAGCAAGATCACCAGCAGTCTAATCAGCAGTTTTAGCAGGAGCCTAAGTGTTAGGAAGAGGCTCCTTCAAATGCCTGTGACAAGCAGTTTGAAGCAGAATAGAGACTAATTATGTTTTACAACTGAAAGAAATGTATGTACACAAGTGCAAAGAACAGAAGAAAGCTCAAACAAAATGGGAAAACTCATAAAAGCTGCATGACAGGTTAAGAAAGGGTTACACAAGAAACAGCAAAGCATGTGTGAGCAGTTAAATAGGCAGTGATAACAGGAAGCAAATAGAAAATAAGAGCAGCTACAGGAAACAACAGAATGGGCAAAACAAAATAGCTCTTTTTAAAAGGGCAAAATATCCTCCCTCCCTTGTTTAGGATCTTTAGGCACAGTGCTACCTCCTATGTGCTTTTAACACCTATGCTACAGCCCAAACTTTCAGACACTACGGAAATAAACACTTGATGAGAATCCCAGTGTAGCATGTGGCAGATGGTGCAGTACCAGAACAAAGAAGGCACTGAAAGGCCAATACACTTAAGGTGTCCTATAGTTTGGTTTCGGTCATGGAGGGGTGGTTTTGTTCTGACTCTATTTGAAAAGAATATAACCTGTGCTACTACATGAGCAGCCTCTGCACCAGGCAGCAGAAGACCTCCCTCTGAGATGTTTAGGCCCCTCTATGTTTCCTAAATCAATCCAATATGACCACAGGGAAATCTAAGTTCCCTAAAAAGAGGCCATGAATGACATCAAGCACCATACTTTGCTGCTGTCTTTAAAAGCAGCTATTTAAATTCTGTATAGACTTTATCCTAACAGTTTGGTTTGGTACAGATATTTTTTTCTTTTTTACTATTAACAAATGACTGGAGATAATTTCTTGCATTTATGTTTTTAAAATCCCAAAATATGAAGAAGTTCCTTAAATTAATACTGTCCCTCACATCTTAAACGATTTCTCATCTGCATGAGCCATATCTAAATAGCATCTTCCAAACACAGACTACCTTTATCATCTCTTTTAGAAGTCCTTTCTAGGCTATGTGAAGCTAACCAGGTTTTGGGTTTTTTTAAAAATAAGAAAAGTAAGTATTTTTTTACTTGTACTTTTCAGTCTTTAGCAATGTTCTTTCTATACTGCAGGCATTTTGTGTGTTTTTAAATATGCCAGAGCAAGAGTCAAATGTAAACAGCTGCATTAAAATATCACACTGATTAAATAACACCAAAAGACCTGGATTAAATAATGCCAGAAGATCTGACCTAAAACAAAATAGGCAGGAAATTAAAAGCCACATCTGACACTTCATCTCTTAACTCAAACCACTGAAAGATTTAAAGGACAAAGGTTCTTTTATCTATGAAAATAATCCGAGACACTGAAGAGTGAGACAGAAGGTAATAGACTGTCTGCAAGTGGTACCATCCCAGTCACCTCAATAGTTTACTGTCAACCTAGACAGGCAGGAGAACACGCAGAGCAATCCAGGATGCTGTAAGCAATGGAAACGGGTTCAGAAGGTGACACTACACCCACCACGTGCTCCGTCTGGCTTTGGAGCATTCAGAGCCCTACATTCAGCTACAACAGGCATAGCAATATTCCTGATCACTTAGGCCATTAAATGTTTCAGGGCATTTATAGGGGAAAATATATATATTCCACTGCACAATTCTATTCATTCTTCTACTCTCTTTACAGCTCTGCTGAGAGCATATCCTTCATACCCTTTCTTGGAAAGGGCGTGGCTCTGTTTTAAGAGCAGATGAAGTGATTACAAATGAATCTTTAAATCTCTTCCAATTGAAAAGCATTGTCCTACTCAATCTCCTGCAATTTCTGTCTGATGTATTTTGATGTTGTTGAATGGTACCTCCAAAACCCAGTCAATTTTAACTGCTCTTAGAGAAGCAAAAAAATAAATGGAAATTACAAGACAATTGACAGATCTAAGACCTGCTCTTTTTAGAAGAGTCCAAGAGAGATACTGAAATTAGCTGGAGCTTTCTGAAACGCCACCAAGGTATCCTTGGCTTCAATGAGCTAGAGGTTTGGAAAGCACTGATGAGCTGATGAGCTGGTGCTCAGTGAACATCAAAAAATCTGGTAAACACCCAATCACACCAGTTCAAGAGAAATGATCACTTATCAAAGGCAACTAAAAAATTTAGGTCTTTATGTTTACAGTAAGATTTCTTATACATTTCTAGCTGAGCAGATAACCAAACAAGAAACCTGTCTCCCCAGTGGAAAGCTGATACAATGCACTGACTCATTTCATAGTCAGGTGACAAGAGGATATAATAAACCACAAGATGTTGCCTTGAACCATAAAAGCTTTGTTAAGTGGAAGTGTTGCCCTAACAGTTAATGGACTATGAAGAAATACCCAAAAGGTTATGGGTGAGCTCAGCTTTCTCCTTAAGTGGAAGACAGAAATCAGTCTTCATCTGCCTTTGCGCTTTTCTTCTGTAGGAGCTCCTCGTCCAGAAGTTGGGAAGATTACAGACACATCGGTGACATTAAGCAGCTGCAGTGGATGCAATAGACACATTTCTGTGGGGATGAAAAAGGATGCACAGGGCTGAAATTGAAGTATCCATAGATGCTTTTACTTTGATGTCCAGAGGAACCTGATAATTGCTGCATATGCTCAATACTGAGTGGTGTCCCCTCTAACAGGGCAAAGGATCATGATGTGATGCTGCTGAGAACCACAGAAGTCAGTGCACCTGAGAAGCAGAAAGTGATGTTCTGGGACAGAAATGCATCTACCCCAAAAGCAGAGCACTTGGACTTACCTTCACCAAAAATGAACTAAGAAGACTTGAACAGATGACTGATGCAAGAGAAGATTGACAACCAAAGCTATTAACAGAATTTTCTCCAGGTTTTGTGTTTGGCGTTTTTTCCCCAGCAGGCATTTACATGAGCTGAAGACTGATGATAAAACAGCAGTAAACAGTAGTAGGACCAAAATCTTAGTGATTTCTTTATATGAGACTTAGTCAGCAGAATGTTTTATCTTGCAGGCAGCTGAGAGGAAGTGGAATTGTGACAGATATAGCCCTCCTGCACAAGAACATGAGGGATAGCAGAGCGTGAAAAACACAACTTTCATGTGAAGGCAAAAAACTGGTGGGTCTCAGGAACAACAGCGCACACTTGCAGTGTAAATATATTTACAGACTATCACTTTGAAAAAATCACAGTTGGGTCCAAGTATCAGAAACGATAATGGAGTATCAGGAATATCATAATACAGGAAGATCCTGTATTATGTAGACATGACTTAGCTGTGATCCTAGTGCCACTTACTAATAGTTAAAAAGATGAAATCTAAAATATTATCACTCTTACAGAAAATATGGAATGAGTAATTAGTAGCACTATGACAGACAGGAAACAAAACCAGAAATTTGGTCTTGAAAACAGAGAAGTCAAAAGCAGAGAAGAACAAAGGCCTGTTAAGAGTGAAGACCTATAACACAAGCAAGAAAAGAAGGCACAACTGTCAGGAGTAAGAGGCGAGCAGCTAAATGAAAACAGGCTGAGTAAAGACCAACTGAGAACAGGATACATGAAATGTTTGAAAGATATTCATCCCCAAGAGTCCAGACAGAGAGAAGAGCAAGAGACAGCTATGGTCCGTGTTAAGCATCACTCCATGCCATACAGTAGAGTCACAGCTAAGCAGCTGCCCAGTGCCTCTCCCTCCTTTCCTCCTTCTTCTCTGCTTAAACTATGACTGAATTTGCACCAGTCAGGCAGTAGCTCAAGAAAAGAAAGTCTGAAAAAAAGAGGTAGTCTAGTTTATTTGGATTCTGACCTCTATCACATAAGGCTCCTTGATCCCCTGGCAAGCAGGCGTGAGTAATCTAACAGAGCGATGGGATCAAACCGAGCAGTGGAATTAGGAGAAGTGAGATGTCAAGTTGGGTGGCGTCCTGAGGGCTTCTTTACAGGAAGGGCAGGGGATAGACCTGAATAAAGATGACATGAAATTCTGTGGAGTAGGGAAGAAGACACTGAATGCAATGCACATGTCACGAGCAAAGAAAATACAACAAATTTAAGAAAATATATTTCAGAAATGTAAAGTTCTAGCTTTTGAATTATCTTCCCTCAAAATAACACTTTGACAGAAGTACTTTTTGCTTTCCTAACATTCAAAGACTAGACAGTTTAAACAAACCTCATCTTCAGTAAAAACACCTCAAAATCTGCGGGTAAAGGTAATCAACAAATTTTGTGCAGATTGAGGGTCAAACCCCAAGAATGCTTCAATGAATGAATAAGGCATAAGGAAAACTATCAATGGAAGATAGTATAAGTTTATCCCAAAACATTATTACACATCTCCAGCCAATAGATTTCTAAGCATAGGAGAACAGGTTTTTCCTTTTTTTTTTTCCCCCCAGCAATTTCTTAAGACACTCCCATAATGCACTTTAAGAGCCCAGAGACACATTCTCATTAATAAGTTTTTAACAACCCAACAAGAAATTTAGGTCAGAAAGCAAAAAAATTTGCCTGAACATAATTGTAATATGATGAAGGTTTCTGTTTTACTGAACAAGTATCATTAATATTACTATTGCTTGATGCATATTATATTCCACTCTGACTCAAAAGTTTTTTGCCTGTAATTAAATACCTGTAATTAAATGTATCATGGCAAACACACACACATTCATAATCTCCTTTTTGTGCTTGATCATAAAATCTTAGGGACTCTGTATAGCCCCCCAGTAAATAGTAAAAGATCTTATCTCTGAGCTTGCTATATGGGTCATGAATAATACTAGAAAGGAGTGCTGTGTCTCGAAATTGGACAACAACAAACAAGGGAGCTACAGAAGAGGAATAACAAACACAATAGACCAAAAGAGAGAAACATACATCCAAGGCACTATGTCACTGCCCTACTTCATTTATAAAAGAGTTGGCTAGTAATGAGCATTAATTTAGTTTACATTTTTTAATGGTATGACATTATTCTAGACATACATCTTCAGAACAGAGTAGTGGCACATTGGCTACTTTTGTTACATTTACATCCAGTCCTAATTCCAAAATTAGCTAAAAAGCAAAACCATTTAGGAAAGATATGAAACTCAAGTAAGACACACAAAATGAAAATCTGTTTTCATCATATGGCTTACCCAAAAATAAGTGGGAAATGATCATAAACAGGTCCATTTTCATCTTGACTCTCTAAATGTTTAATGTGAAAAAATGTGATAATTAACGTTTCTATACTCTTATGCTTAAGGAGTCATTACAATCAGCCTTTGTTTGCTACAGAGTTGGCAGCGCAGACCTGCTGCATTTGAGAAGGGAATGTTTTAGGGTCATTTAACATTATATCACTCTTGGTGATCCAAAAGCTGCTATAATTCTGCCAAAGAGTATAGAGGGTTTCCCAGTCAAGTTTCATCCTGATTTTGATTATTGTTTATCTCTAGTCCATGTCTGAATAGTTGTAGTAAAATAGAGGAAGTTTTACTCCTGAATTTGAGGTCAGCTTGTAATGAACCATGGTTTCAATCGCATGAACAGCTGCTTCTTTTATAAGCAAAAAGGGTTCACTTACAGTTCAGGGTAACACAGTAATAATTTAAGGAACAAGGAAGCTTCTATTCATTTCTTTATTTTTTATATGTTTTTGAAACATTTTGACATCTGAGTGCCTATAGTGGACTTGTCTGAATAGAATGTAATATTGACACTATTCTGCTCTACAAAAAATGAACAAAGTGAATTTTAAAACCAGAAATACAGTAGACCTATCAATCACCATATAAAAGCCTTTTTCATTGAGAATGTCATTTTTCATAGCAAGAAAAACTATTATTGATCTTCTAAACTTTGTAACTCAAGTTAAAAGGGATACAGTAAATCAGATATGCTCTCTGAAAACCAGACCAAAAATACCAGGAAATTACACGAAACCAAAAGGGGAAAACATCCCAAAACCAAGACATAATTAAAGTCAGTGAGACATAAAATTTCTCACGATTAACTAAGATCTCATCATAAATAAAGGGGTTGGTTGTTTTTTAACTTATTTAATTTGTAAATGTCCTTCTGGATGAGCAGGAAAAATTTCTACAAATTACAGAGCTAAATAGAAGAAGATTAATAATGAATTTTTCATTTGTTGTTCAGTGCTCACTTCTCCAAGAAAACACACTGTCAGGCAGACATAGGAGTCAGCCATTGTCCCAACTCACAGCTGTCCTGAAGAGAACTTTACTAGTTCTTCTTTCTAACCTCAGAAAAGATTTGACCCTCTCTGCTCCAGCTGCTGTAACTTCAATTCAGCTTGTATTTTCCAAGTTATTCCGTACCTGTGCAATGCTGTTCAGTAAATCTGTTCCTTACCTACAGCAACCAGAAAGGTGAAGAAAACCCAGTGCTTTTACTTTACCTGATGCATTTCATCACTCGGCCATGGATCCTTTCTTCCAGTGTTACTTTATTGATACAGCAAATGCCTTGATTTCCACTTGTCCTTTTAAACAAGATTTAACTTGCCAATACCAGCACACACACTCACACCAGGCTTGCCAACTTAGGGGCATTAGCTTAAATGTATCCAATTGTTTTGCAATGCACTTCAGTTTATGTTTTCTTCTCTCTTTAGCAAGTAGCCACCATCAAGTTAGGAATATGATTTCACAAATTACTAAAGGTTTACTAGAATTTAGTACTGGTGGGATTGGCTTCTTTGTAATGCATTTTAGCGTGGTGATAGCAAGCTGAATCCAAATCCAAGACTCAAAGTGTTATTTACCAAGGAGACAAAGCTGTGCCAACTTCCAACTCACACGAAGGATGACTGTCACAAGGAATTGTAAAACCCAAACTCAATTCTAAATGGTTCTGTGTCCTGAATTTAGAGGTAGATTGCTTCTTTACCACTCGGCAAATACTCAGCTGTTCACAGCAGAACTAGCTGATGGAGAGAGAATCCCAGGAGTAAAACAATGAGAACATTAAATATACAAAAGGGTACATGACTATCACACTGTGCCTTTAGTCCTCTCTCATGGTTACTTCTCTGATAACTCAAACAGGCTCTTGGCTCCTTTCTGAAGTGGCTGAGGTAGGGATGAGCTAATTCAGGATTTTATGTGACCTAATTCAGAAAACACGCAGCTATTTCACTTCAGCATACACTGTTCTGTGAGTATTTTTATTCATGTCTGTGTATCTCTAAGGCTTTAGAACTTGGAAACTTACATTTCTGAAACCTGCTGCTCTCCACATGTCCTCCCTCCTCCCTAACGTTAGCTGTAATTCACCTCTTTACCAGATGAAATAGTAACTGATTGGTCAGGGTACACTAACCTCAGATTCCTTGTTGGACTGGCCGTTTTTAAAATGCCACAGCAGAACAGCAGGGCTCACTTCCTGCCTTACACACCAGAAGGAATAAATAGCATGATGAAAGCAATCTTACCACATCTCCTATCTGAGCAACAATTCTTGCCAATTCTTGGAGCACACGTGTGGCCACTGGCACACCAGTTTATTTAAGTTCCGTATTTGAAATCCTATTTATTAATTCATTTTTGGCGGAGAAAAAGTCTTATAGAATCTTGTTTCTAACTCACACCATTGCTTCTTTTCATGCCCAATCAGATTTGTTCCCATTATTCTTCTTCCTAGCCTCACATTTTTCTATTTTTGACACTTCCTAAAGTAAGGATGACTTCCTGAAGCAGAAACATGACCAGCAATGCAATGCTGCTTGTCATGTGCTTTCACCAGTTCATACTATACGTTGCCATTTTTTTTTCCTTTCTCACTATGCCAAACTAAAATTTCTTGGTAAGATAGATGCTCCACCCCACAGGTCTGTATACGCCCTGTTATTTAAAATTTAGCTTCAGGATTCTTGGATTGAACTTAAAGCACTATATACTTACATAGATTTGCCCTCCTTAAACTACAAAGCATACAAATTATCATTTATGTGACAAGTTTTTAACCTATTAATTCTTAACATCTTTTCGTAGTTAAATCAGAGATATTTTACTTTGTCAGCCTTGAACACAACCTAAATCTAAACCTAGGGTCAACCCCTAAAGAAGTAATTAATAAACAAGTATAAACAAAACAAGAGGGAAGAAAGTAGTAGAGAATTTTATTACTGAAATGGGCCTACTTTGTAGTGTGAAACAGAATAGCCTACATTTGTACGCTTGCTAAACAAAATAAGATAAAATTGCACCTCTGGTAAAGGCACATTAGGTGCTAGACTCCTTGAGAGACTTGATAAGATTCAGGCACATGTTTTTCTAAGTGTTTCAAAGTCTCCCTCAGAACTTGGTTAAAAAACTATTCTGCCACATCTCCCAGCAGTAATACAAACCTTTCTACCTCAGTGTTCCCATCAAGAAATAAATTTAAGATAAATTAGAGGGTGTACCAGGGCCCAAATTTGAATTATGGAAAAAAAATAATAAAATCACATTTTATGGGATTCTGCTTCCTTTTTAAGCATATTACCTGTACTTCAGGAGATCATTGCTTTTAGGCACCAAGACCATGCCTTCTAAAATGTTCAGTTCTCATATATGTCAATTTCTAATACTCTGAAAAGGAGAAATATAGAAAATACATTTTAGATGAGATCTGTTAAGTACATCTAACATTTTAATTCATAAAACAACTGTTTATTTCTCAATTATAAACAGCATACTATAAGCAGGCAAAAAAATATCCTTGTGCTCCAAAACACAGTGTAGTGACTTTTTTTATTTCTATTTGAATCATTCTGTGTTTTTGCACTAGGTTAAATGCTCACGAGCTTGTAATAATTCCTGCTAATACAGCTCAACTGGCAAACCAAAGAACTTTTGCAAGTAGTTCCCTAATGAATTCATTTTAGTTGTTATAAAAAACCCAGGAATCTACCCCTTTACCTGGTACTTTGTTTCATTAAGATGTTTGTAATGGCAAGTCATTTACTAAAACCATTGCATTCACACTTAAAACAATATTAAAACTCATCACTCTTTCTTCTTTTCCTCTCTTAGCTATTAAGTTTACTACTGTCTTTAGTTCTTCTACTTTCATTACCATTTATTTTTCATAGGATTTAGCATTCTTCTGAAGGTCTGCTTTTGCTACGATAGCACTGAGGTAGATATCTGTTGTTTTGAGGATTCAATTTACAATCAGGATAAGGAGTCATGCAAGGGGACAAAGCAAGTAAGCCCAAAGAACCCAAATGCCAGCTGGTCAAATCATGGCATACTGTTGGTGGGTTAGTCATACAAAGCAACATGAGAGAATGCTATTACAAGTAACCAGAATAATACACACATGAAATTTCAGGTTCAAAAATGGTGAAAAGGGACACTACACTGTGACCTCTGCTGCAGGAATTCAGAAAGTTTCACCGTATCCTGCTCTCAAAGCACAAAGCACATGACAGGGTATCACGCAGAAGATGCATTTATGTGTCACAGCAGGGAGAGATTTTTTTTAACTAATCATAGCACTTTAAACAATATCTAGAGACAGAATACAATCCCAGAGGAAAGACAGCAATGTAAAGATGTAAGGGTGAAAAGGAAACTAATAATGTTCTGTGTGTATAATAAGAAAGAGTGTCAAGCCTGGCACTTTCACATCATGCCAAACATGGATTCTTCTGGATTTTTAAAAAATGGACAGCAAACATACACCCACATAAAAGAATGAGTGTTTTAATCGCCTACAAAGGTGTACACTTAAAGAAGGTGTTGAAGTCTCAAACTTATTGCAGTGAGTGAAAAAATAACTATTGTGCACAGGGTTTGCTTTCTAACATTGTAAGTTTCCATCCTAGTTACAGCTACCATTTCTGTTAAACCAAGGAAACAGCAGCTTGCTGACTTCCTGAGTTTAAATCCATATAAGAGTTAACAGGAGTTACATCAGCCTAGCTTGTGATACCTTCAGTGACACTGGCTAGTTCTATAGAAAACTATTTAAAAATCAAGCAAACAAACAAACAAACAGGCAGTGAAACTTCCAAGTATTAAGGAGGTTAGTTTTCTTACTGGACCAGTGTGAACATGCTCTTGGCCTAGTATAAACATTTTTTCAGTCAGAAGGTGTTTTATTTATATGCCTCCACTAAAGAGGAGCTTCCTTTATGCGGATAAGACAGCAGCATGCACACGTATGGATGTTTGCATATGCACAATGGAATGTGTCTCAGCCATGGAAATCCCATCAAACTGTAAAGGTTTATGAATGAAATCCAAAGGCTACACAGAATACCATCAATGATGAGCTATTTTATAAACTGGGAAATAACAACAAGTCTTTAAAAACCCTGAAATCTGTAGCCAGAGATGCACTAATGTAAAACAGATTGCTTCCTGAATTTTATGTTTGATAGAGCCGCTCTGAAGCTTTCTCTTGATGGATCCATTCACAAACTATGCTCAAAGTATTGCACCAACTGCCAGTATGCCATTATGCAGCTATTACAATTAAAACAAACAAACAAAACCTCTCCAAACAGACAACCAATCTCCCCCCGCCTCCCAAACTAACAGCAACGAAACACCAACACTATTGCCATACTTTGCTCTCCCAACCTGTCTAATACGATAAAACTGTAAACTATGAGCAAAAGATGACAGTTTAGCCTCTGTGGATACACTCAGGTTATCCAGACCCCGTTTTCTGCCAACATATTTGAGTCAGTATTGTGTAAATTCAAGTATTGTCCCATCACTCTGATCTGTTTTAGAAATACAAAATTACTAAAGCAGGACTCAGCTACAACCATCTTTAGGGTTGTAAAGTTACATAAGGAGGAATAGAGACACTTGATGTAACTAAATACAAGCTGAAATAAATGGCAAGCTGCTTTGTTTAAACAGGTCAAATCCCATGGTCAGCATTCAGAAAAAAAATCAGAGTGAAGTTAATGGGATTCCTCCTTAGACAATTGTAGCAAATTGGCCCTGTGATAACGAAAATAAATTAATTCTGTAATTTCAAAGATTTGAAGCAGATTAGAACAACCAGGACATGGTTTTGTACTTCCATGTTAATATACGTCTGACTGCATTGTATTTAGAGGATAACTGTTTCTTCAGAGTTATGGGAAAACATGGCAACATTCATGCCTGTGTCAGTCACTAGTAAAGTTATTTCATTCTACATTGTTTACTGGATCACAATGATCATATCCTTCTTTTGACTCCAAACCTTGAAAAAATACCACAGACTGCTAAAATACTTACAGTAAAAGCATCCATCTAATCTTTCTACTCGAGCAAAACAGTATGCTCTATCAGGAATGAAAAACTGGTTTCACTGAGGCTCACTTGACATAGGAATGAACCCACTGAGTATGTAAGGTAAAGACAAAGGGTGTTAAAATAGGAGTGAAATGTTGCAAGGAGCGTTTCCCCTTAATGAATTACTGGGAGATTTGTAGCAGGCCAGCCAGGGTAAGTCTTTCAGCATGTGTATCCAGAAGTGTCATGGACTTGCTGCACTATATCGTTGCTGCCCTTTCCATGAACTGGGCAGTTTCCTTTCACCAGTTTATTTTCACTTCTATTCTGGCAGCTGTCTACAGCAGTAGGCATTTATCTTAAATAATTTGCTACTTGTTGAAGAATTCATGGAAGGTAGGGGGAGAGGGAAATAGCCATTCTTGGTGCACGATGTCATAACTGATTTAAAAAAAAAAAATCAGTATAGATTAAACAGATTTCCCACAGATTTCCCCCCTCACTTCAGAAGAAATCTTACACATATAGGTATTTTCCCCCTCCCCCAAACAAAACACTACTGGAACTTGCTGAATTCAACTTTCCAATTATTCAAGGTAGCAAAATCTGTGGAAGCTGTGCTTTCACTTAAATAATTTAAAGTATTTTCCTTACCAATAAATAAAAAAAAAAAAGCTCAGTGATAGCTGCAATAAAAGTTAAACTTGGTAATAAAAAAAAGTGAGTGTTTTCACATTATTAACCTTTTTCAATAACAGGGCAGACCCTTTGATTTAAACTACCTCTTCCTATGTTTGTCAACTAACTTCAAGAGCAGAGTTTCTGGAAGAGAAGGATTGGGTAGTGGAAATTCAAAAGGTAAAAGCATCGTTTAATGGGGAATGTTACTAAAATGTACTTTACATTATCTTAATCTCTGTGTCATGAGCAAAATTATCATTTGCTCAGTTAGTAAAGTACCATGGAAGAAAGAAAAAGCTGTCATTGTTAAGTGCCATCGGTAATATAAAGGGCTGATCCAAAAAAAAAAAAAAGTAAACATTTTCATTCTCCTGATTGGATACAGTTATGGGAGACTGGGAAAGTACATTGCAGTGCAGACCTTCCAAAGTGTTTGGTAATTTTTATTAAATTGGAGTGAAAGCAAAATGGGAAAAGGTGAAAGTCAAATTATATTATTGTATTGCATATATGAAACCCAAGGGAGCAACTGGTATTTCAAGCCCTGGTTGTTACCAATGATTTGATGAAAGACCAGTAGCTGTAAAACTTCAATGCTTTTCTAGGCTTTACACAAATTCTGTGAAGTCAGAAGTTCACTGCAGCAGGTGAAAAACCAGGCAAGCCTCCCTAGTCCTCATTTTCTCTCATTTGAATGCAACAATTTACACTGCGAGTTTGCATACTATAGCCCCACAATAAAGCAAGCAGAACTGTAATTTGGTATTTAGAATAACCCATCTTTTCAGACAAGCTAGCACTAAAACAAAACATTTTTCAGTTACAGAGACAAAAAAAATTCATTTGCATAATACATTCTTTATATTTATATTATATTTCCATTCCACTATCCCAGAAAAGTTTCAAAGGCAGAAAAACAACAAACAGTGTTGAAAAACAAAATATTTTCTTTTCACCATAAAGTCTGAGTAATAACTAATGGCATTCTTCAAATGGAGATTAACAATGTTGAACCAGGTGTTCTCGATTTCACAAGTATCTATGCCTCCAAAGTACCCAAGACAGATTACCTTTGGAAAATCCTACATCCAGAGTTCAAATTCAAGCTTAAACAAAACAAAATCAAGTGGAACCAACAGCCTCCCCCCTCTGCAGTATGTGACACTTCCTCACTCTGCATGTATCAGTGTAAACTGATAGACAAAATGAATTTTAAAAGTTACGTGTGCACATGATTACATGAAGTCGATTAGAGGGGCGTTATAATCAGAACCTTGACTGTAATACCCTGATTCATCTAGCATTTCAGAAAAAAATTAGCTTCAGCTATGAGAGTCAGTCTCCTTGAAGTTGTCCAATACTGAATGAACAGCTTTGACTCCAGTTAAAATCAAAACCAGACAGATTTTCTTCAGTTCTAGTCTGTGAGGACTTGGTTGATATTTTCATGAGAATATGCATTTCCATAAGGATTGAATTTCAAAGAGCTGACGTCTTATAAGAATTGCTAACCTTGAAATATTTCCCTTGGAATCTTATGGTATGTGGACGCCCTTTCATCCGTACCCATTTTTTTCAATGTAACCTTAAATTACACTGGGCCTAAACCTCTTTACTCAGTACTTTTAGGAAGCATCAATGCGAGTGCCATTTGTATTTCGCCCCTGTATAGAGACTTATAAAACTATTCAAATTTTTAATTCAAATTAAAATTAAAACCTAGCTGGTTAATTTGCATGTATGGAGGAAGGGTCTCAGATCTGCTACAGCAATGTTTACCTAGGAGAGATCATCTAAAGGGAAATGAATATCAGTACTGTATTACAAACTCTGATTGTCAAAACAAATTTGACATAGGAACCAGTCATGTCCAGAATCTGCTTAGCTGACCAGAAGCATAGACTCATAGAATCATTTTGCACTATAAAAATCTCTTTTCAACTGCCCATAATTTCATTACTCTCTTTAATCTGAACATTCATGTTCCTCTTGCCAGAGGTGGGACTGTCTTCTGGAGAGCTCCAGTGCAACTGTACCACTGCTCCCTGGAACGAGAATACCTTTGCCCCATCAATACAGTCAGATGATAATGCCCAGCTAGAATGCTTAAGAACAAGGGCTTAAGACTTGTCTTGGGAGACCACTATGTCACACTTGCATGAAGTCAGCTTGGAGACTAGGATGAGGAGCAGTGGATAGGGAAAGAAAACAAAAAGGTTTAATCAGACCTCAGCAAAAGCTTTCTTGTCTGCAGAAGGTTTCGTGTCTTCTTCACTGAGTTAGACAACAAGCTATAGGGACTTGGCAATCCAAAAACTGTGACATAAGTTCCTGTGGGATTAGCTCTAAGAAACGGCATCTTGTGGAAACACATAGATCTTGTTCGCAAACAAGTAATTTTTGTATTCCGTTTTTACTGAATACAAACAGCCAATAACAGCCAATATATTTTAAATCATAACCAACAACTTTTCCCTGATGAATCAGGTCTAGACACCTCAGACTGGAGTCACAAACTTAGCAGAAACCCTTGCACCAACTTCCCTGCACTTTTGTCATACTTCATAAGATGAGGGACTATCCTCTTCACACTGTAGCTGCTGTGAAAACAAAATGTCTTAATTAAGTCATTAGCTAAGCATTCCAGAAGGTACTCTTGGGAAAACGCAATATATATCACAAATAAAGAGGAGGATTTAACCTCAAATTATAAACAGCAGTATACTCTAATTAAATGGAAGAGGCACTCAACTGCAGGCAGCTACAAAAAGAGTCAGTCTGTTGAAAATATCTGTTAAATCATGGCCACTGTTAGGCCAAACATTTCTAGATTTCTTCCCTTTCATGTTTTGCTTCCTGTAGTAACTGCTGATAAAAAATATTTTGCCACTACTTAGCTGGGCAGAGAAAGAGTCAAAGCCAAAACCCAAAAAGCTGTTACGTGGTTTATTTACTTAAAAAAACATGTTTTCATTGTAATATGAACAGGGTTCAGTAACTACATTCTGGGAATTAAAGATTCAAACTCAGTGTTCTTAATTTGTATTTTTCCATAGAGGCAATTCTTTCAGAGATGCTGCAGAGTCTAGTGATGGTCAGAGGAGAGGATTGGGAGCCTTTAGGATACTGGGTACTAATCCAAATTCACAGCACTGACTCATGGTCTGGGACAAGTCACTTGACCTCCTATGCCTCAAACAGTCCAGCTGGAAAATACAGAAAGAAAAGCAGCAAGCCTGAATGAGAAACAGTTATTATGACTAAGATCAACTCCTGGATAAAGCCAACATCAAATAAAATGTGTTTTCCATATGGAAGCTGCTTTCCTAAAGTGGAATAAAATGTAAATGCCTGTCAGTTTTAATGATCTGAGAGGCAAGTGAGGAGAAAAGCAGCTCTGTGACAGACCAACAGGAAAGACTCAGCTAGGAATGAAGGACACTTCTTGAGGTGCAGAGGCAGGGGAGGTGGAAAGCAGTCAGGCATCTGGCAGCAGCAAAGGTGAAGCCATGATTTGAGGAGGTCAGAGACAACAATGTGTCTGAGTCAGAACAGGTCACTTATTCAATATTCCAGCTGTAAGATGAAAGAATGCAAGTGGGGATTTTTCAGAGCAGAGATCACTGATGCAAGAACATCTAAAACGTGGACTGTTTGAAAGTGCCACTGACAGATATGATGAATCCATCTTCTCAGGACAAACAATCTCTCAGCTCCCGATTTTACCTTTTCCTTCTCCTCCCTTGCATTTCTCTAAGCAGCCATCCCTGTTTCCCAGAGCTTCCATCCCACTTGCATTCACGCAAGCCTGCTCCAAGCACTCCAAGTCTGTGTGAGGAGATAACCAGCTCCCAAAGTAAGGGTAGAAGACAGCATTTCCTCAGTTCTACTTTGCCTGGGCTGTGCTTTCTGTGCATTTTTTATGATAGCCATTCTATTAAAATCTGTTACTAAAAAAAGCTTATTTCCTATACTAACAGAACAGCTGAGGTAGCTGTGTCATTCCATATCGGTATTTATGTGAGACTCATGTGAGAAGGAATAAAAGAGAATGCTAGTAAAGCAGATGAATTTTAACGAATTAATACCTTATAGAAGCACATGGAATCCAAATTGCAAAAGAAACAAGTACAGCGTCATTTGACCCTGGAATAAATACTGATCTCCAGCATGTCCACAAACTTTCAGATTCACCAACTGAGATCTCTTTATTTCAGAGAATACAAAAAACTACAAAAAATTCAGATGTCCCTGATGTAGGCTGAACAATCAGTCAGTGACAGTAGGGAATTGTGAACCAAGGGATAGTCTGAGAGGCAGCCATCTATAGATTGCACAGTGAACTGCTTGAAGAAAGAAATTTATTTCCTTGGACTGACTTTACAAAGCCAAAACAAATATGGAAGTATATGAACAGCACTCTCCAGTTCAAGCTGGAAACATGCCATCAGAAAGTCCACTACTTCCACAGTTCCTGTGGAAACTGGTAAAGCTTGTTCAAAGCATTAAAAACAAACACATGCAGAACTTGAGTTTAAAGAGCTGGTCATATCTGAAACTGCAGCAGTGGATGCCCTGACGTTTCACCAGCACTGTCATTACAAGGAAGTAGTGAATCCTCCTGAGTTTTTACTGGAGTGGGATAACATCCTTGGGCACAGGACAAGCCAGTGGCAGTTCTGGCATACAATGTGGAGACAAACAAACCAGCAAGGAGGCCACTGTACTGTGTGGCCTTGGGCAGGTCTACAGGGTATAGAAATGCACCTTGAAAGTTTCCTACAATAGAACATTTTCCAAAATACTGTGGTGAAAACTATCAATAGCACTGAGTCTTTTATGGGCTGTGAAGCCAGTACTGACAGTTGCTCACTTCTATCTAGCCAGGAGAGTATCTAAGCTTAAAAAAATGCTTTTAGCAGTTATAGTAAAAGCAATTTGAAGAAGAATGGGGAAAGAGAGGGTAGCAGCTGAGCAACTGTCTGAGAGGAGGCAGTCCTGAAGGCTTAGGCAACCTATAGTCTTGAAGTCAGCAAACAATGAAAAGATTAGACCTGCTAAGCACAACTTGGCCAGGTACCCGATCTGATGATGACAAGTATATGAAACATATGTTAATGTATGGCTAGCCTGCTGTCAGTAACTCTCCTTTGATAGGAAAATGAGAAATAAGTTCAAAACAAAGATCTCTCTTGACAGAATCCTTAGCAGGATGTCAAAGTACTTGAGAATCCCAATGCAGACAAAAACCAAGACAAAATTCTTGTTGGAATTCTTACAGCTAACATTCTCATTTATTCCCTGCTCTTTTCATAATCTACTTCTTTGCCATTTACAAGTATGCTGCTGTGTATTTCAACACTCCTGTTAAGGCAATTAGAGACACAAACACTTGGGCAAGTCACAGAAGTAATATCTCACTGCTCCTGTGGACCAATGGCAAAACTGGAATTCTCGTAGCCACAGTCTCTTTGCCCAAACTAGTGCAAGATTTGACCACACTGACTTAGAGTTGGGACTGCAGTTTACCACTTCCCTCTTCCCTTCTGGTAAGGCACCTTACTTACCAAATTATTTTCAGACTTCTGAGCAGTCAGAGGATCAGATTCCTGCACCTTTGATGTGATTTCTGTTAACACAGTAAAGACATACACTAGTGCACAAGCCTGGTCTCTGTGCTCTCAGTGCCAGTCTCAGCTTTTTGTTGTTCAGCTCTTAATTTAAGTGACTTCACTTTAAACTCCTTGTCAGCCCCCAGAAGACCAGTAAATCTAGCAATTAACCACAGTAACAATGCATTTATGAAGTAAAAAGGTAACACCAATATTTACTCTTAAAGGACACTATTTGAAAAAGAAGTTCAAAGAGTCTACTGCATTGTATAGATAAGACCAGGAACCACTGAATTAGTAATTGTTCAACCACTCTGGGAAAAAATGTACAAATTTTCCGCCACTGTCATCCAAAAATATTTTAAATGTTTTTATATCAAGTCTAAACAGAACGTTTCTGAAATCACCTTAATGGTTTTTCAATATTACTTAACTTGCAAGCAGAGCCAAAAGGATAAAATACCACTGAAAATTCTCTTTCCCAAATATGTGCAAAGGGACCAGTAAGAGGTTAGTATCTGAAATCAGCTTTTTGTTTCAGGTTTTCAAGTCAACATTTGAAGTCTCAAGAAGCTTGATAAAAACTGACACCATTTTAGGCACTTAAATCAACAAACCACAGAATTTCAGCATTTTCAAAGCAGGCAGCATACTTTCTTTCTGTGCTGATCATGAGCAACCCAAATAAAGTTATCGATACAATTATAATTCATAGCAAATCTTAGTAACCATCATATTTGTAAAAACAAACAACAAATTATAATTAACTAGAAAACCTAGTAATTCAAATAATGAGCAATACAATTCTTATGCCTGTCTTTCTCCCATCCTGGACTTATTTCCACTCACTAAATAATTTGATCACTCCAATTAAGAGCAGTCTGAATAGAAAAATGTATTGTATTTATCACCACTATTATTCTACTTCAGTCAAAACAATATGAGATGAATGCAGTCTAATTTATGAGTGGTACTAGACGAGTCTGACCTTTTTCACATAGCTTTAGTAGCTAATCTCAGTGTCTGTCATTTTTTTGCTATTCACACCCACACAGAACTGAGATGACCTAGAGGAAGAAACATCTAAGAAAAAAGTGAGTTGCACTTTTTTTTTAGGATTTTGATTTTCTCAGTCTAACTCTAAAATACATTAAATGCACTATATAGCAATTACTACACATTTAGGAGAAGTGATGATGAAAACAGGAGCCTTATTTACCTTTCACCTGTTAGAACCCACCACAGTGAATCAGATCCTGAACATCTATTTGTACAAGAGACATCTGTAAGTAGATAAATATTGTTCTAATATCTCACTAGTGTTGACTAAAATAGACGATACAATGAATAGTATGGTGTTGCATTAATATTATTAGTGTTGCAGCCTGGTTTCAGGACAGTATTTTTCAGTAAAACTCATGTGCCCCAATGGAAAAAAAACCCTTGTGTTTAAAATCACTGGCCACATTCAGAATAGAAGAAAAGTAGCTTATCCTTCCTAGCTATTCAACTGCTATACCAGCCCAAACAACTGGAATCAGTGAAGGGCTACCTCATCTTTAGCTGACACTACCTTCAGTTGGAAAGTCACACTGGACTGTGGTCTAAACTGCACCTTGGAAAAACAAACCAACCAACCAAATAACAACCACCTCCCCTGAAATTCTCTTCAGCTCACAAGTTACACAGCAATTTAGGAAGGCTGTCCATATGTTGTACCTCCTCTACACAGAGCTCTCACGGAAATGACAGAATGCTCAGTTGGCTTAAAGCCATCTCTGAAGCCAGTCTGTATCACAGTTTCTGAGGTCACTTGCTGACCACGTTATCAAAGGCTGCCCAGATGTGATGACACGACTTCCCTACCACCAACCCACCTCCAGAAATGCTGGAAGACAGGGCAGGAGAGCTCTCAGAAGACAGTCTTCCTCACCTAGATCTAAAATTCTGAAAGCTTGTTGTACTGCTCTGTGATTTTTACCCAGCACAAGGAGACTGAGGAAAGACTTACACATATATGTATAAATTAGGTTATAATCAAAACTTCCAAGTAGGATGGCGGCCCACGCTGAAAACCACTGATGCGTTACATAAAGCTTCCTGCCAGCACTAGTAGGAAGCTATTGCCACAGAAATGTATGGCTTGTACTCTGGAAATTCTACTTTTGTTTCCCTGGCTTTTCCCACTACAACCTACAAGCAGGAAGAGAGCTCATGCCTGCTGCAGCAGAGCTAGCCCATGAGTTAATTGTCTCCAATTGCTGCACTTGATCAAGATGCTGCAGTAGAACTGCCCAAGATAACCAACATTCACAACTATCAGACAAGACACGCAATGAACTCTCTTACAATGTGTATTTTTTCTATTTAGCAGACACAAACCTTCAGAAAGAGGAAGGAGATAGGGTAGTGATCCCAGCAGTAATCACAACTTGCACCGTGAGCTCAATCACAATCTCAACTACAAGTATGGGCTTAGCAGCACAGCTGGTAAACTCTTGCAATGTCCACTAAATGTGACATTTCCTCACTCGCCTCTGTTTGCTGTTCACATGATTGCTAATTTCTTCTCTATGTTCATATCTGTTCTTTGCTGAGTAATGCAAGGATAGTAATGAATTATTCCAAACAATAAATTACTCCTTCTGCCAAAAGCATGCACATCATACAGAGACCAAATTTTATCAAGAATCTGTAATTATTTTGCTTTCCTTAAATGAGAAGTTCCTAGAGTGTTATAATCAAATGATAAGCCCATATATGAGGTCTCAGGTCTTACAAAAACTCAAAATTCTTGTAATGTAAAAATCAGAAAATATAAGTGATACTGAAAAATATATTTCAGATGATGTCCTGTTGTGTTTGGAGGTTTCTTGTTTGTTTTTTAGAGATGGAGAGCCTTGAACTACAACTTATGAACAGTCAGGGACAACAGCCTTAAGTTACTTATTATTCCAAATTGAAGTCTGGAAAAAAAAACCCCGTATTCTTCCTGATAGATTGAGACTCTAGACCTACTAGGAGGAAGAAGAGAGTATGCATAAGGAATTCCTTTTCATGGAAAAGCTGAATTTATTACAGGCTCTTCAGTTTCTGGTAAGTTTCCACATTAAAAAAAATAGTTTTGCATGAACTGGTTTTGCCCACACATTTTTATATTCTAGCAAGTAGCAAGAAAATTGCTTTGACTGATTTTTAATTCCTACTGGTTTTATACTTCACATAGGCTTGTAAAACCTTCTCAACTCAAGACTATATCATGAGATGACATAGATTCAAACTTTAAACAAATACATAAAGCCATGACCCATTTGTTTTGATATTCTGCAATGTTCCAGACAGGGAGAAAAGCCATCACTGAAACCATGAGACATACAAGACTTCACAATTTATTAAGAAGATTAGCTGAGTTTAGTTTGTGCAGTAATGATTAGTCACTGAATATGTGTTGGTTTGAAAGCCTAAAAGGTCAGGGATCAAGGAATTATTTGGCTTAATTGTGTTTAGGTTTTTTTGTCTTTTAAATAGTTAAAAGGTTTTTTTAAGTCTAGCAGAACTTTGCAAATGCAGAACTCCAAGTATATTCCACACAGAACAACAAACGCACCTTAAATATACCATGTTTTTTCACTTTCAGATTATATTTGTAGAACTGCCTGCTGTGAAATGACAAAGTTCATGGTTCATCTGAACTTTTGAACTCAAGTGAGTATTTGACACAGCAAAACAATCTAAATGAACCTAACACAAAGTTTTTATAGTTTAAACCTAGCTTTCAGGCCTTTGTCTGGGGCAATTGGGTAGGAAAGTTCTTTATTGATGTTGTAAAAACTACCAGTTTAATAACAGCCAGAGAGAGTGGAGTGATCAGTGGAAAGAGCACCTTAGCATTTCTGAAATAGTGCTGGTTTGGTAGTTCATTGAACTTTACCTGACCCCATTACGAAGGCTTCCCCAGGACAAGTTGTAGCTGCATTTGTGACAAGACTGAAGCTTCCTATCTTATTTCAAATAGGCTCCAGGGCTGGGAGTTCACAGATAAAGTTAATTTAAAAAAAAAAAAAAACCAAAAAAAAAAAACCAAAAAAAAAACCCACCAAACTCTGCACACATGAGTTCTTTTGGCTCCTTGCACTGCTATTTCATTTTAATGTTCAGGCTGTATTCTTTTTATTATGGAGAAGCAGAGATACTTTTTTCCAGAAGGAAAAGGTTTGTTACCTTCATTCCTGATATATACCAGAAAAAGCCTTTCAAAAACTGGGAAAATACAGTGCATTTAAGATTCCTATGCTGATGCTCCTCCTAAATCTTGGCCTGCATGCTCGTGACTACTACCATCCCTTCTTAATGTTATTAGAAATTCTACAGCAGTCTCAATTCATGCTTTATCAGTTTTAGACCTATCTACAAACAAAACCTGGAAAATATTTTGAGGCTTTTAAAATTACTAAGACCTTACAAGATGTTCCATACTTCAAGTTCACAAGAAGTTTCATAACTCACTGGTGCATATGAATGGCAAATATTTCTGACCACATTAGAAATGCTTACTACATACTACACAGGGTTCAAACGAGCCTTACAATATCCAAAGAAGAGTGATAAATTCCTACAACTGTTCAGTCCTGTATAAATTCCCTGTGAAAATGATCATACCACACAAAGCCCTGTATTTCACCAGCCTTTAAGGCTATAGTCACTCATTACTTCCATCCGAAAGAACGAGGAAAAGCAGCTGAGAGATTACTTACAAAGAGCAGCTGTAGCAATCACTAGCAGTCTTACAGTTAATATCACCTCTCTGTTGCAGCTCACTAATACAGCTGTACATTTTTATTCAGCTGAACTATGACAGGAAGAGAGATTCAAGATTTAGAAAATTCTAAAGCAATTTCATGACAGTTTGCATTACTAATTTTCTTTTCTAAGTCTTCCAAATTTACCCTTTAACTCCAAAGGCTGCTTATACAGCTCTATTTCTAGCCCTTCCACTGCATTTGCTGGCAAGTTTTAGGTCCAAGATATCTGCTCGGTTTTTTTTTTTTTCCTATTCACCCGAGAGTTGAGCACTCAGCAGGAATGAGGAAAGGAAATACCGATCTCGCGGCATTCAAAAAAAA
>VYXC01008040.1:255390-297853 GCA_013397175.1 Platysteira castanea
GGAAATGTACACCCCCAGCCGGCCGTTCCCGGCTCCAGCATGCTGCCCCGCCGGGGGCTTCCCTTTCCCCGTAAACCCCGCACGCGTTACCCTCCGCAGTCCCGCTCCGCTCCCGGCCAGGCAATTAGCGGGTTGCACAGATGCAGATAACCATGAGGAAGCGCCTCACCTTGCTCCCAAAGCCGACTGCGGCCCCGCTTCGTCCGAAGCGGCCAAACGCAGGGATGCCCTGATGTACTTGCAAGTCACGGTCCCAGCATCCTCTCACGGCACTCACAAAGGCACCAAACCCGCCAGGCTTTGGCAAGGGCCGGCCCGCGGGGCACCGGCGGAGCAGCAGCGGGGGAAGGCAGCGCCGAAACGAGCCCGTCAGCGGGGACGGGACCGGACCGGACCGGACCCGTTCCGGCCGCCCCGGCGCGGGCGAGCCCTGGGCAGCGTCACCTGGGAAGGATTGTGCCACCTGCGCCTTGAAAACAGCCCTCCCTCCTAACCAGGGTGATGGCTGAGGATCCTTTTTATCATTATTTACTTATTTTCTTTTTCAGAACCCACCTGTGCCCCTAAAATATGTGAAGTAGCTGACCGTGAGTCACTGATGAAGGGCAACATCGAGTTGAAATTCCATACAGGGATGTGATCTAAAGCAATAACATTTTGTACACACTACTAATTATATTGTTACCAGAGATCAGAAAAATAATCACCTAAATCATCACTTGATTAATTCTGTATATTCTCCACGAAGTATCTAAATTGACACCCCAGATACTCTATGAATTAAACTTCTGAACTTACCAAGAGATAAAGTTGATTTTCTCCATTGCCCTGCCCAATTGTTGAACACCCCAAGCATTCCCTGCCAAGAACCACAAACCCTCCCAAGCCTGGACCCCAGGTACAGTATGCACACCCTGCAACTGTGCCATCACAGATTTACCCCACGGTTTTCAAGCTGCTGCCAGTGAGACTTGTTGACCCTAAGTGAGCCTTGCTGGGCATAGTTTTCCAGTCAAGCATTTTGGCATACAACAAGGAGAATTTCTTTTCATCTCCAGTATATGGGAGTGATTGTGCTGCTTCCTGCCTCTCTCTGAACTGGGGGAGTGGCTGTTGCCATCCATTTTGTGACCCAGAGAGAAAGTTAGCTCTGGCATCTGGAATGATAACAGATAGGAAAGATTTTCTTGCCAGCACCCCTGAGGCTGCTGTTACCTTCACAATGACAGGTGTGGATGACCAATATGTGTTTAATCCCTCAGATCCCCATGTCTTTCTTCTGGGAAGTACAGAGCAGTATATCAAACCCATTCCCCCACCCAAACACTGAATCCTCTGTGAGACTTAGGAAGTTGACCCTTGGTCTGTAGACCCTACGTGTGCCCCTGCTCTCCCATTTCTTTCTAATTTGTTGTAGGACTTGTACTGGCAACCTATTACAGAAGCATCAATCAAATCAGCTCCTAAAATGGTTTGTCAGACTGCTGTGTTGATTCATGCATTTTTAAGAGATTTGGAGGGAGAAAGTTAGAAGCAAACAGTGCCACTGAAAACGGATGGGACTGGTTTTATTAATTCTGGAGTAAGGAGAAGCAAAGTAGCTAATGAGTGCAGAGTACAGTGTTTGGAACTATGCAGTGAATGCCACAGGCTTTTTTAAAAGTCCCTGTTTAGACGTGATACCTTTAATCAAATAGAATCTCCCTGCTTGATGCTGAAAAAAGGTTGGGTAACAAGGCAATTCAAGATAGCCAATAGATCATGCAGAAGTTAATATTTCCATTTATGGGCTGTTGTGTGTACAATTTTTGTACTAGTGTTTTTAATTGTTCTTCTGCTGGCAATACTGCAGGCCCTAGCAATGAGGCATAAATGCAAAGCAGAAAGAGTTCCTGAGTCCATGCCCCAAAGAGCTATACCATTAAATAAAAGAGCACAAATTATAACAGAGCTTTACAAAAGAACACCAGAACAATACTCATCAGCTTGAGGAGCAGGCGTCTCAGGACCCCAGCAGTCTGTTGTTGGCAAATTTTTTGTAGGCATTGTATCCAAGGGCAATGAAGATAAATAGGTTCCATTTCTTTAGAAGTTCTCAATGGAGCTTCTGCCAAATATATGGATGAAAGCACTCCAGTGCTCTTTTGAAAATGTAACAAGTGGAAAATAGACACTGGCATCATTAACAGGTTAAAAATAGGAGTGAACCTTTAGATGCTGAATGAGAAGATTATATAAGCTATGAAAACTCCTAAAAGATGAATCACTTTTGCTGACTTAGACTGTGGAGAGAATGATCGTGAGACAGGTGAATGAAATAACAGTCTAGGAAAACAATATTTTAGCTATCTTTCCGAGCAGAAATTCATGGGGAAGAACTGAATTTGTGAACACCAGAAAAAAAAAGATGTGTTAGAAATGGATATGAGTGGGTGAGACTTTCAAAGGTTTTAGCTGTGTAGGCATCTAGAGGTCACAGATCAGGAAAAATCTGCAAGTTAAATATAGCACCATGGTCAACACTGGTACTAATTTGAGCATGTGGTGTTGCGCAGGCAAATGGGTGACGGTTTATTACATGGAACTCAGCTGGTGCATGTGATCTGTAGACCACTTCCTTGGACCAGACTCCAGCTGTGATCATCTCTTCGGCAGCTAACCCAAATGATTTGTTCTTCAGATTGTATGTTGCCCTGGGCATTTGTTTCTTCTCTATCAGTTTTGAACTATTTCAGGGAGTAGTAGAAGTAAAAATGTTAACACAGGTAGAAATACAGACTTGGCACTGAAATAATTCAAGGCTATAAACTCCAGGGCAAAGACTACTCTGTTTTATAGCTATAACGCTGCTTTTATGGCTAGGATTTGAAAGAATGTGTGTTAGGTCTGTGCTCAGATTTGTCTGAAATATAAAACTCTGAAAAATACTGTGTGGAAGCTAATTATTTGGTTCCTCCCACTGATCTCATTGCACTTCTCTAATCATCAATTGCACTTTTTATTCAGTTAGGTTTGATGTAACTGAATCATGCTCTAAGTCAGTCACTCTAAAGCACAGGATCAATACATTAAGAGAGATGTAAAGAAATGCACTAAAACCATCCACATAATTACAAAGATGTTACCACCATATGGTGTTACCACCATAATTACAAAGATGTATTTTTCATACATTTAAACCAAAGGACATTTTTTTAATCTACTCTTTCTGGTATTTCCTGTGGTGCTTTTATGTAATCAGTACCAGCTGTATTGTTAATACAGTTCACAGCAATGTAGATTTCCAGCTCAAATAATTGACAGCTTTCTCCACTGACCTCATGCTCTATTGAGGCATCATCTCTAAAACACTTTCCACAGACACAATCCTACTGTTTGCATACTCTTAACTCCTATCTCTTGTTACTGTACAGTCAAGTTACATTTGAGTCTCTGTCCATCCATTATTCTTCTGAAGTTTTTAGAAAATTAATGGGGTGATGTTCCTGAAGTATTACGAAATATTTTCTTGGTCATCCTGACATCCACTGTAAGACCATGGTTTTTGCAGAACATCCTTTTTATTTAATGTTCATGCTTTTTTTGTCACTAACTGTCCTCCCTCTGTCAGTACCTAAAACTGCTCTTGCATAACTATCTTAATAACAGCTCAGGGACCTTTGTGGGTCACTAAGTTTCTAGTGAGATGACAATTGACTTTAGCCAATTTGTGGTCTCCTCTACTGATTTTTTTCTGTTTTCCATTTTCTTAGTTCTCTCAGGACTATGGTTACTCTCTTAAGGACATATTCTGCTGACCAGGATCTGTCCTCCAGATTAGTTTTCAATGGAAAAAGTACCATTGGAGTCTCTTCAAACCCTCTACTTGTGATGTCAGTCCTGCCCTTGCTGTGACCATACTGCTCTGATATGCTCTCAGATAAAACTCTTAAGAATATATGAGGTAGCACAAATAGTTTCTTTGTCTGATCATTCAGCAAACATTTCCCACAAGATGATCTTGCATCTTTTATCTGTACTGATACAACTGCCTACCCTAACTTATTTGTAGTAGTAGCTTTTCTTTTAGGGCCTTTGGCTTATACATGTTATCTGTTTCACATTTCTCCATCTTACCATGTTTGTTTTCAAATCTGTGTGCAGTCTTTAGAAGCTGTCATTAAAAGCAGCCACTACCAAACACTGTTAGCTGCTGCCTCCTTTTGCAGTGAGCCATGCTGTGCTGCCTCTGGGTCTATTGCCCCAATAAACATCACATCTGTGACCTCAGCTCATTCTCTTCTATGGACTTCTGTGTTTCTCTCTTGGGAAGCATATTTTTTGCAGAGGGATTTTCTTTACCTTATGAACACTGTGCTGGCAGTTTTGCTTTTAATGGCACGATTGGTGCTCCATTACTTTCACCCTTTCATATTCATACTCCAATCAAATTAATTTAGGGGCTACTGTTTAGCATAATCATCCACCTGGCCTATCAGATATCACCCAAACCCCTCTTTAATTGATGAAAACACCTTATCTGACCTAAGTGAACCCTGGATTGGACCTCCTAGTATTTAGTATTTAACCTGATCGTATTAGATTGTATCTTGTAGAGTAGTTGATGACACAGAGTTTTCAATGGTTTTTGTCTATATAGTGGAAAAATAAGTTCTATTTTAGGAGGTCTATTTCAAAAGACAGTCACAAAATGAAACTTTATCCTACATCTCTCAAAAAGGCCAAAAAAAACCCAGAAAAAAACCTCCAAATCCTTCTGTGAACTGGCCTGTGAAAGCTCTACTGTCCATATGTATCATTGCTTTTCATGTAACAGAATCCACTTTGATCCATGGATTCTAAGCTATCTTGCCACAACTGAAGAAGGATTTGGTTGTGAAATTAGTCTGAAATACAGTTTACTTTATGCAGTAGGATGAACATCTTGCCTTACAACCCATGCAATATTGCTTAAAGATAGCAGGAATACATTATGGCATTATCTAGGAACTGCTACTTGAACTTTTGCAAACTTCCACTAAAGTAAGTGGGGTTACTCACTTGAGTAATGTAAGCAGAATTCATTACCAAATGAATGTTTTCAACAGATCTGTATGCAGACCTCACAAAAGACTGCCTTTTGTAACACTTTTCAATAAATGTCCATCAAAAATTTTACATATTTTGCTGCTGAATTTTCTGCTTAATTTTTTAAATTTTCTGTTCAGTATTTTAACATTTTTAGTCTATCCAAAAAGTAAACAAAGGAAGAGGTGAAGGTGTTTCACAGACGCAATTGCTTCAGGCAACTGTCAAATGTAAAATTCAGTGGAAAACTTCAGTATGTCTCTAGTTTAACTTAGTTGAGGAATGCTGCAAAAACAGGTGTTGTCTGACACAAGCAATAATTATCTTTCACCTTGATGGATGTTAGTTTAATCTGTTTTTAACATGGTAGTTAGGTCTCAGCTGGGTTAATGCCAGAAAGCAGATGAGATGTTTTGCGTACTTTGTGTGTGACAATATCCCAGACTCTTTTTACTCCCCTTTTTTATTTATTATATGGAACAGTTTTAAAAGTCTCAGTGGTTTATCCATTAAATTTAGCTCTAGAATAATTTTATTTTACACTTCCAATGTATATTATATGAGTTTACAATTAAACTGCTGGCTATTGAGTACTTTACTGAAAGAAAAGAGACTAATGAACAGAATATGCTTCTAAAAGATAGATGGTTACCTATGCAATATTAACAAAGCAGAACGGCTTAAAGAACAAGATTAAGGGAACAAACGTAAGAAAAACAAGCAAAAAACCCCTGACTACTTGTCATTCCTTTGCATACATTTAAACTAGAAAATAAAAACCTTTAAGTTCTACCTTTAATCTAAAATGCTTTATTACCTTCTAGTATCAAGTACTTATATCACATCCTTCCTCATATTAAGTCGCTCCAAACTAGACTACACCCTTCCTATGGCCTTGGGCAGAATTTCTAGCCCTGTGGGCATGGGAATAGTCTGTAAGCCATGCTAACATTGAACTTGGCACACAATGTCAGGGATTCTCTTTGCATTAACAGTGTTTTAACAGTTTCTTAAAGGTGCTAGGCAATATATACAGCAAGTTAAACAAAAGACGTGTGGGGCCTCCTGATTTGACAATGTTTTCTACAAAGCTTAAATTAACTGATATGTGGTACACCACCCCAATGTAAGATTCTTGGCAGTATTTCGTCCACACACATGTTGTTGAAATTATTCCAAACTAATGCACATACTAATCACTGGTGACTTCTATCAGAACATATACAAGTAAATTTCCACCAGTTCCTGTTGTTAAGTTTGCTCTTAAAAGCTCTTGTCTGACACAGAATTTCAGCATGACAGGAACCTTATGCACTGAAAATGATGGGTTAATATTAACAGCACTGATTTCCTCTGAACATCCACCATACTTCCTCCACTGTGCAGAACAGCCAATGGTTTAAGTACATCCCTTGGCCTACGTATGCTTCTCTCCACAGTCTGCACCTAAGAGTCTCATTTATTTCATCTTAAGACAACTACCATTACTCTTGCGTTATGGTATTAGGCTAAAACAATAGGAAAAAAGACTGTTGCAAAAGGACAACACATAGCAGGATTAAAAGACATGACTACCTGAAAACCTGTGTTGAAAGCAGACTGTGTTCTGCAGAGATTACAGATACACAGGGGGAAATTGCCTCAAAGTCGTATTTCTGAAAGAGACTATTAAATAGGATTTCTTAGCCCCCATGAAAGCAAAGCACTAAAGGATCATGGAGACTTTCTATTAAGAGTTACCAGTAAATTTGAATGCTCCAGGCTGGTGGTAAATTTTGTAACTGTGCAGTTTGCCTCACGGAAAACAAAAGTCAGGTTATACAGAATAAAAGATGACAAAGTGCAGAGAACATTACAAGAAGAATCTACACAGTAAGGCAGAAGCCTATCCATTCACCATAGAATAAAAAACCAGAAAAATAACAAAGCAACCTTCAATGTTGATGAATTTGATTTCATTTGGGTACCTATATGCAAAAAATATGGAAGTACCATTGCGTTATTTAAAAATCCTATCCCATGTATGTTTTCCTTCCTTCTTATTAAAATATGGGTAATACTTATTCTCTAACATACTCAGGCGTCTCCAGCGGGAAGTGATTCTATGATTATATTTTCATTTCTAGACAGCAGCACAAGACAAATAGAAGAGAAGTGTCTGCATTTTATGTACTGGATATACAAACATAGTTTCATAGTTATACACCCGTTTTTTCATCTTTCCCATTCTCCATTTCAACATGACCCTCAAACCACAGACTTTGCACAGAGTACAATGCTTGGCAGATGATTTTACACTCTATGAAAAAGAAACAAAAGATAAAAAGAGATGACCATGTGTGCTTAGGTATTTAATAAAAATACTTATGGATAACTTTTAATTAAAAGTGAAGAGTAAGTCTTATAACAGGTGCCCAGGAATTTCTGCGAAAGACATTCATATGAAAGATTGGCCAGCTTTCAATATGGAATCTGGTTCTCTTTTGTCAGTGTTTTTAAGATGGCATTATGATTTATTTAGCAGCAGCTGGAGATACCATTACTAACATGTGTGCCCCTCCCAGGGTAAGTGTCGGAAATGCTCAGCGGGCACCTCAGATACAATATTAATGTTTTTGAATGTTCCTACAATAGACAGAGAAAGTCCATACATATAAAGCCAAAGGGGAAAAAAAGCCATGCGCCTGTATAGACAGAAAATATGGCAAAGTAGAAGGACTCAAGTTTTTCATTAAATTCGTGAAATGATGCATAAGCATTTTTCATCCAAAAACTAAGGAATTTCAGACTATGTAGGATTCAGTGTTCTTAGGAGTTTTCCTTTAAAAGGTTGAGGTAGAAACCACACATGAAGTGCAGTAACCATACTAAAACTCCAGCAGTTAGGACATGAGTTGAGGAGTTGAAAATCTGTGTTGAAGTATGCAGGCAGTCATAAACTGAAGCATGCTGAGCTATATGTGAAACAGGAGTAACGACAATTACTGTCCTCATTAAGAAAAACATAAAGAAAATTCATTGGGCCTGCAGTACATTTGTGGAGGCTCTACACAGGGCAGACCAATCTCAATATACATCTCAAACAGTGCTGCTCAGGAAACTTCTTAATTTGGGAGTGAAAATTGCAAAAGGATGATTGAGGTCCGTGTAGTCATCACCCAGAAACACAGCCTGCTCACTGAATTAATACATCTCCAGGTACAGATGGCAAATGTGGAGGAGTTGCAAACCTCTCGAGAGCATATAAAATATTTAACTTTTAACAGTCACCAAAAAAATTATTCAAACTCTGGAAAAATACTACCCTTTGTGGAATAATGAATGGATAAAAGAGTAGAGCCAGTGAACTTTGGGTAAAAAGGCAAGGGAGGAGTAACTCAAGGGGACAAATAGAAGGACATGTGCTACCATTTCTTAAATGTTTTAAAATAAAAGTTAAAGACTCAAGGAAGAAAAAAAATCAAATACCACTCAGAGACTGGCACCACTCAGGGAGCTCAGAATTTATAGTAGGAATACACAACCATTAAAATAAATGAAGAGTAGGGAAAAAAAAGTGAGATAATCTTATATATATATATATATAAACAAGGAACTAGACTCTGTTGTCAAGCTAATCCTACTCTGCACATTGTTTAAAGGAAAACACAATAAATCCTTTGTTCAAAATAAATGAAATTAGAGTGGGGAAATAAAAGGAGAGAGTACACATTATTTCTAACATTATTGTAAACAGCATGAGAACTATAAAAAATATACAATAACTAACATTTGTAACAAGAAGCCAGAGGCTGATTTGCAAAAAGAAGTTTATTTCTTTTCCTCTACCTCTTCCTCAATTGGGCCGAAAGGAATTGGAGGCAAGGAGGTTTCTGTCAGGAAATAGGGGTGAGTATCAGAGGCAACGTGGCCAATCCTGGTTGCTACTGCATGCTTGGATGCGCGTGCCTTGGGAAAAGCTGACCACTATTCCTGAATATACCTTAGCATAACTTGCCTGCTGAATATTCAGATTTTAATTAGATTTTTGATCTGATATAGCTGATGAGGGCTACAACCTTCTTGTTTCCCACCATTTAAAGAGATGTATGGTAATGAAGAAAACATTTTAAACTACATTGTCTTATTACGGTTTAAAACAGCAGTCTTTGAAATGTAGCTGAAATATAACAGTTTCTAGCATTTTTCCTTTCTGCAGATCTCATTATTGATTGTAGATCATTCTATAAACTGAAGAATATCTTGTAGGAACAAAATGTACCTATAATCATTATTTTTAATAAATATATTCTAATATTTCATGTTTCTTCTGCCTAAACAGCACATTTTTACCAGAAACAAATACTTTGCTCATTTAACAATCTTCATCTATCTAATTAACATCACTGGCATTTTATTACTGAACAAAGCATGCAATATAAAAGGAGAAAGACCTTTCACTTAAATGCAAACCCCAAGTGGAAATATGCTTTCTGTCATTTTAAAGGAGGAGCTGCAGCATTACAGAAGGAACACAGATGTGTGAGATTTTTTTTCTTCCCTTGTGTTGCAGCTGATCTGCTTATATGGGTCATTTTGGCATCCCTAGGAAAGGTATGAAACCCCTGCATCAATGAAATTGCCTATGATTAAGGGATAATGAGAAAGGATGTTTAACCTTTTTTTTTAGCCCAACTAACACATTAGTGACCATCAAGAGTTTTTACCCTTTCTTGCTAGAATGACAGACAAGACTATTATTTTAAAATAAATTACCTTTTCCTTATTGTTCCTTACACATTTGACTTGAAACACAAATGTGTACAAAAATCAGAACAAAATATGGAGTCTATCTGTTTATGCTACATGAATTTACTAACTATTCAGAAATTTAGCTGGCAGTAAGTAGATTTGTGCTTTATTGGGAGAACAACATACGTACAAAATCAAATTGCACACCTGCCAAACACAGGAAACACGCACGCAGTAAAGACAAAACCTGTTCCAGCTATATATCTGTAAGAAGTAATTTGGCGTTTGATTGTTTTTTAAATTCTGACTTTGACTACAAAATATCAATACTAAATTAATACAATGTACTATTTTACCAGAGGTGCTGCAAAAAAAAAGGTATACTCAATTTCTTTCATGCATTGCCCATATCCTCACTGTTGCTGGAAGCTCCACTAATTTTGAATCCACTCTACTGAACTCACCCCATTATGGAAAAATTTTACATAGATTCACCTATTGTTTGAATACTGAACATGATATGTGTACATAAGAGTTTAAATTATCATAAGTTTATGTCTGTGATTTAATTTCATATATCTATCACAGATCCAGTTGCTTTACATTTTTAAATGACTTACAGGAAAAAATCCCTAGTAAGATTTGAAGAGGTAAGAGGACAGTAGCTCAGATTGAGCTTCTAGAAATTGTTGGAAAACTATTTCCCTAACAAATTTTGATATTAAATGCTTGCATTGTAAAACATGATAATGATTGGTTTTGGATGATGATTTATAAGTCACATTCAGCAACATGTAACAGGAAAAGATCTATTTTCCTTTATCAAATGCCTAAGAAGAAAGCTGAGGCTTTGGTCGCTCTGGAAATTGATTATGCGTTTAAGCGATTAAGGAATTATGAAAAAGATAACTATTTCTGCAGCACATACAGGTATTAAAGATTAATAGTAAACAAGATGCTGTTATTCAAACTTTTATTTTCTCAAGCAAGTCAGATGTTTAACAGTGCTATTATAGCATTGACATACTACATGATTTCTTCTCCTTTCTTTTTGGAGAGAACATTCAGATTGAAAAAAACATCCCAAAAGCCCTCAGCTGCCTTTTTAAATTATTTGCATTCAGATGGACCATGTTATCAAATATACTGCCTCCTGGAGTATTTGAGGCTGGGTCAGGGAGATCTAAAACCTCATAATTGCTGTTTCATACGCTTGGTTTCAAATGTCCCTGAGTTTCAGAAGCAGGACATTTTAAAGAAAACCACTCATTCACTCTGTACTAAAGGCGTAAGACTAATATTTTGAAAACCTCTAATTCAAAGACCTGTTATCTTTGCTTGACCTTATTTCCTGTTACTGGCAAGAAGTGAGTTGCTTCTATTCACTCTAATAGCCATATAGTATAACCCTTGCTGTGAACAACTGCTATTTATGCATCCTTTTGTAGAGAGCTCCAGTCTTGGGAAGTCATACCCTGCCTCAGAAGGGTCATTTGCAAACAGCCTCGTTTGACCTAAGGGATACATCACATTGCCTCACCCTGTACTTTTTACCTTGTGTACTGTACTTCCTTCCTCTCATGTTTAACGCTGCACAGGTGGTTCTGTACTTCAAAACCAGGTGTCTGAGTCTGAAGTCATCTGCAAAAATGTTTACCTCCTTATAATTTTTAGCTGGACTTCAGAAGTTATAAATGTGCAGTTGGAGGTTTTTGTTTGTTTGTTTATTTGGGTTTCTTTGTGGTTTGGTTTTTTTATTTGGTTGGTTGGTTGGTACTTTGAGGAGGAGAAAAAGCCTATTTATCATGGGCTCTTTCCATATCGTAAAGAAAAGATTTTGGTGCCTTACTATGTGTATTTGTCTTCTGACCGAATATGCATCCAAACCACCTCCTTATTCCCTGTTCCAAAAAATTATTAATGATAAATCATTGATTAAAAATATATAGGAGCAAACAAAAACTAGGAACCTATATCCGAAGGATTGTAAACCTTTTCCACTATTAAAAGAATTGTTAATATACAAATTACAAAAGGTATTTTACAAGCGAGGCCAAGCACAAAAACTTTTAGAAGCCTCTCTACTTTTAATTTCTACGTTTTTAGTAGTATATGAATAGCTTTATATAGTAACTATATCTGTTTGAAATTGTGCATACCAGAAACAGAGAAAATTCTTCTTTTTCTTTCCCGATTCTGTTGTGCTTCACAAAGATCTAGATCAAAAAAAAGTAAAATCATAAAGTTATACAGAACTGAAGGCATTAGTTTATACATGAAGGTGTTAGTATATACATCATCTCTATGTAATTAGGAGAATATTAAAATTTCTTGAATCATGTTTCTCTATTAGGAAAAATCAACTATGCCAGGTCTCTATTCTAAAGATTTAATCAATTAATAAATAAAGATGATCACTTGCACAACTGTAGTCACAAAAATGTTTTTCATCAGTTTTGAAAGAATTTAATCAGTTTGATTCTCAGTGGAGAAACAAAAAGACAAAAAAATCAAATCAGACAGGTATTTAAAAAGCATTACCCTACTTCTTCTGCATTCTATCCCCGCTGTTATGAGAGGAATTAGCTATTGAATATTGCACTGATGTATCACAAAGCTGCAGTTGTTAACAATACCATCTCCGTATTTGAAATGCATACATTTTGAATTTCTCCTGACACGGATTATTTCATGGGATGTTGTTCAGAACTAACATATGAAGCTCAGTTCTCCCAGTGAGAATTCATAGTAAATATATCAGACTAGATGAGGCATTTCAGGATGGTTTGTTTTGAAGAAATATCAGAATTTCTGAGCACAGAAAAAGCCTGCAGTGGAGCAGTTGGTCCTGTGCTTCATAAGTGTTGCTAGTTAAGGTAGAGAAGGTAGGAATTTTGAGAGCTGTGAAGTGGGTTAGGATTTTGCTAGGGGGGAGGTTCTAAAAGGGGTAATATTTGGTCAGAGGTGATTAGGTGAGAAATTACTACTGTAATTTCCCAGTGATCAGTTTTTTGACCATCTCATTTCATTAGCGGCAAGAAATCAAGAGGATGGTAGTGTCCAAAAGAGAATGGCACTCAGGAGTGTGCTAGTGGCATGAAAAGTAATGTGTAAAGGGTACATTTAGCAACTAATAGCAAGAATTAAAATTAGGCTGAGATGACACTCATAATTCTCGTCAGCTGGAAACCACTGAAGGAAAAATAAAAGGTCAGGAGGTATCACCTGATCATGGAAAGACTGAGTTGCCAACATGATATGGCTGTGAAAAGCCAAAAGTGATCCTGGAATATATGAGGTGAGGCACTTCTAGTGGAAATAGGCAAATATTCATAACACTGGAGAAGGTGTTGTTCGAGCCTCATCTGGAATACTGTTCATATTAGCCCATATTTTAAATTCGTCTTTGTTCAAAATTGAATGAATAAAGAGAAAACATGCTGTTCTGACAGGACCCTGGAGAAGAGAATGAAAAGGTTTGTGTGGTGCAATAGAGTGAAGTCTGCTAAAATGGTTCTCTATACTCAAAATGGAAAAACCTTTATTAATTTTAAAACCAAATTAGTGCAAGAATAAATATAATCTAGCTCTGAGTGATTTTTTTCTGGATTTTGAAGAAGGTTTTAACTATTAGAAAAGGGACATTGAGGGAGAGTTTTCCTTCCATAGTGGAAGCAAGTAACACCTGTTTTTACGACCAAGTTTGATACATTTTGAGAATGGGTTTTGTGACTAGATAGCAATTACTGACAACAGTAGTGTCAAAGAAGGTCTTTTCTAGAGCAGTGCCATGATAGCATACATTGCTTTTGATGAAAATCACTAGCTGTGATATAAAAATTACCAAATTTTTGCCAAAATAAAGCTATCTTTAAAATAATACCTGCAAGATATTGACTTATTAATAAAGTTTCTCTCAAAATTAAAATTTAGAAACAAGCTCTTTCTCCCTCCACTTCCTCCCCCCACCTTGCATCAGCAGATACTAAACTTTGCAAGAACCACTTCACCAAGCAATAGTAATGGTAGGAATATATCATACATTACTTCCAAAAGAAAACACACCTTAGGATGTGGTGAAGTGTAGAAATATATTTTTATGATCAGTGTGAATATTTTAGTTTCTAGTTTTCATGGCACATGTTGATATTATGTTAAGAAGTTATTATTCTGAAATGTATGACTTACTGCCTGATCCTGCTGTTTTAAGTCAGACCTTTCACAACTTGTTTTCAGACAAGGGGATTCTTTTACATTAATTGTGCATTTGTGTAAGGAATGCAAAACTGGATCCCCATTTACTACGTTGAAATAAAATGAACAAACCAAATAGGGTATGAGAGAACAAGGAATTTTTATTTTGCATTGATTCAGTTCCTAACACAGCTGTTTTCCAGATTTAACCCTCATATTCAGAATTCTCCTACTACTTGATAAATCACTCAGAAAATTTCAGGTCTATGACTATCTTGTATTCAATTCCTCTTTCCAGACAGAGATAATAACGTAGACAGTGTTCATATTCAGGCACGGAAAAGGTGATAGTCCATTAGGAAATCTGAGCATTTCTGCAGTAAGTCGGTGTTGCTGTTTCTTGCCTCACTCTTGTCGGTTTTAACCACTATTCCCAGGACCACAATGGGCAGATATGCTCCTCAGTGCACTGGCCTACATTGTCATCCCAAGAAACAATTGAGTTAAATCATGGAGGGTAAAACTTGAGCCTTTGGAATGAGGCTTCCTAGGAGCTTAACTTTCATCTTTTGAAGTATTCCTCTGTCAAAAATCAAGCACACTCATCATTAGAAAATTTGGGTTATACAGTGCTAAGGTTGCAGGTGGCACTGTGAAAAGCAGAGCTGAACACACCAACTGCACACTTGTGTAGCCATCTCACCAACATGGTAACCGAACTGACATCAAACTCATCCTCAGCCTAATTAAGCTTTCTTCAAAAGATGCACAACTTCATTAAAGGTACAGCCAAGCCCCTCACTTTCAGCGAAGCACTCCAGCTCCTGTGATAGCATCCTGCTTCCTTACCAGACCAGTGAATATTTATAATCGTGGTCTGGCACAATTCCAGGTAAGATCAAATTTCCACCCTGGAGCTCAGCACTCCACCAAGCTGCTGGAGGCTCTGTGGTTAGGAATGTTTTCGCAGCAAGGGGGTGAAGCGTGTCATGCAGCCAAGGTATGACTCATATTTCCTATGTCTTGGATGGCAACTTCCATTAGTAGGCAATTAGATGAAGGGGCAACATCATTGCTATTTCCCCTCATTTGGGTGACATCCTGAGCACATCTAGTAAAAAATTAATGCATCTATGGCCCTCAAGACTTGCAGATTATTGAGAACAAAGATGTGCCAGAAAATGCTCTTTTAGACTCCTCGTTCATGATACAGATTCCTAGATGCTATGACAAAATTTTCAATAGTAATATTTATTTAAAATAAATAAGGATGGTCTCTTTATAGGACTCCTGCATAAAGATTTAATTGCGAGGGAAGTCTTGCAAGATGTTTTGGCTAGATACAGCCCGGTTTTTCAAATTCAAGTGGAATTTTGCTATCAACTCAAATAAGGTTGTTTTCGGAATTATGCCTTGCTTTTGTATGTAATATTGCATAGTCCTTGTGTTGGACAATTCTATCTTGATATCATATCACTATCATTATTATCTTCAATTTGGTCTGCAAAGACCTTCTGCATGGTGTAGACACTGGGCAAGGGCAGGCTAACATTCAGAAGCTGGTCAGAAGAAGGATGCAACACTCTCTGTGTTCCTCTGCAATGTGTTTGTATGACCGTAGCTTCTTGTAGAAACTGTCAGCCTGGGGAATAAAAGCTGTACAATTCCAATAATGTAGAAAATAACCACTCTCTCTTTGAGGGAAAGGGTCTGATGATCAAAAATGCTTCCTAAGAATTTAACATTGTTAAGTTATCAGGATGTCAAGTGGATACCACTGTCATGTAAAACTAGAGGGGGTATTTGTACCATACACCTACTATGTCCTAAATTAAAAGTTATCCTTATTCAGCCTTTCAGATACTTACAGGTGCAGGTAGAACACACCATTTGTTTAATAACAACATGCAGTTCTTCTGAATGGTCACTCACCCATAATTGTGAACATATCAGCCTACATCATAATTGACATGTAAAAGACAGAACGTCCATCTGGAAAAAATACATACCACAAATTACCCATAATATGCTGACATTTTTCCTTACTTTTTCATGCACTTTGAATTGAAAACAATTAGCCAGATAAATATACTAGTAATAATGTTGCCTAAATGTTGTGCATACTACTGGTTGCCCAGGAGCTCTGAGAAACCATTCAGCCTTCTGACCCACTGACTTTTTCACTTTCTGCTACCATAAAATGCTTCTGTTCTGGAATTGCCAGCCAAAGTCAGACCCTGTGCCTCCATAGTTAGCAGGCACAGCAACACCTCCCTCCAGGTGCATATATGGAATATATAATACTTCTTGCACAGCTCTGCTTATAACAGGCTAATTGTTTGAGTAAGCCTAGGCACCTTCCCTTCAATGAATCCCATGTATAACTCTTCTGACAATTTAATAGGCAGCTGATATTGCTGTCATAATTTTACATTCAAAGTAAAGTACAACATGTGTAAACACTTTTTTTTTTTTTGTGATGCTGTGCATAGAGGACTAACAGAAACGTAAGTTTTACCGTAAGTCTCACCATCCCCAAAACAATTCCATTTCTTTGCCTGGTGAGAGGAAAAGCTATATGAATCCAAGATGGATGCAAGTGTCACTGTTCAATGCACTTTTGGAAAGTGCTTAAAGTGATTAGCACAGCAAGGGAACCTACAAGAACATAACAGATGATAACCTAGCATGGAAAATAAACAGAGCTCTGGACTCAAGCAGCTAATGTGATAGAACTGTTGGCGCAGGCTTGCTGACAACAGTGTTTTGGTCACTGGCTTGGCCTATACACACCAATCTCTTCTTCCTAGTGTCAGGACAGTCTGATAGCAACATTGAAAAGAGAAGGGTTAACGGTCAGGGACATTTGAACAATGTTTAAGTCATGTTTAAAACCTCGTTTTAGTCATGTTACTGCATTATACACCAATGATAATAATGCCCACAACCCAGTTACCTATCTTCATAGCTCTTAACGCTTTCCAAGAAGAAAAACATTTTCTGCCAGGGCACAGAGAGCTGAAGAGCCATACTCAAGGTGTCAAAGAAGGAATCCACAATCCCAGGAAGGGAGCTCAGACCCCAGCTGAGCAGTCTGGGACCTACTCAGAAAATGTGCAGACCTCTTTTTTCTGCACTAAAGAATGGTGAAAAGGGTACACGCATTTGTCAATAGATATTGCTGCACTCCATGTCATAGCAGTGCTACAGTTGGCATCCGGAAGTCTCTGCATAAGGCCACATGGTTAGAAGAAATTGCTAAATTATTTGACTTGTAAACCCAGTTTGAAATGCTAACTGCAGAGTTGTCTGAGTGATAAACTCTTTAAGGAGAAACCTTTGATCTCCAGTCAAGTAAAGACCTTTAAAAGTCCTGAAGTCTGGAGTAGCCAGCCCTAAAGACCTTTGTTTGCAACCATCACTGGAAGAGGGGGAGGGAAAAAGCATTTTGCAGTGATTGCCCAGAAGTTTGGCTTTGCTTGTAAAGCTGGAAGGTGAAAGGCCATGCAGCTCCCCTCCCTTCCCCCAACAAAAAAAAAAGGTTATCCAGCTTTATGGTATAAGGCAGTTCTTAAGTTTAAACTAATGAATTTGGCTTAACAAAAAAGCTTGCAATAATCTGAAAAAAATATTTATAGACAGTGAATTTTCTCATTCATAAAAAAGCACTTTAAAGATAAATTTGAAGTGGCCTGTAGCAGCCTTTAAGGACATCATATTGCAATAGAGTTTTGGTTTCTAGCACTGAAATGGGAGAGAGTTCAGTCTGCACACAGGTTCTGCTAGAGGCACTTACTCACTTTTTACCGGTTCAGCCCCACAGGGCCAGGGTTTGCACGTCTGCTGACCGCCATCCTTCAGCATCACTCCAGCTAAAAGCAGCAGGGTGTTGGACTGCCACTGCAGTCAGGGGACAGTTGAACCAGATGTGAACTCTCTCCTGCCACTACACGGGCAACCTCTAGGAGAGGCAGGAGGGGTTACTAACCTTTTCTCCCTCACGAGTTTATTCATGGATAATATCCTTCATTGCCAACATTTCTTCTGACAGAAGGAACTAGAGTTAAAAAACCCCGACCATAAATTGGTAAGGCCGAAGCGTCACTCCTCCTGCTTCCTCCTGTGTCCTTTCACCACCATCACCCCCTGGACGAAAGTTCACAGCTCACTAGCAGTGTCTGTAAATGGCAGATCTTTTACTGCTAGCTTTAGCCTCTGCTGAGCTCCCAAATGGGATAGTGTTGCTTGATGGGGTCATCTGTTTACTTAAAACAGGACTAGGATCAAAAGTTCATTTTCATAGACCATTAAAAGACAACGATAACTGCGCAAGCCACTGCTGAGTTGAGCTGGATGTGACTGGAAGGAGAATGACACCATATGCCAGCCATCCTGTTTCATATAGGATTTATTTCAAGTGCTTTCCCTGTACCTATCAGGGAATACGGAAACAGCCATCTTCTGTACCAGTCTAGAAGATGTATCTGTAGGCAATCTCTGACACATTATCTTCCCCTCAGAGGTCACTAGTGATTCATTACAGCATATTTACAGACACCCCAACAGCCACTTGGATTTGTTTCAGTGAATCAGTAACAGTCAATTTCTGACCAGCAAAATCATTCTCATCTTTCACTTTTCTTGGTCACAGGAAAACTCTGTGAGACTTACTGCTCATGTTGAGCATTAAACCCAGCACTTGTGATCCAGAGAGAGGGTGAGGCAGAAAGGAAAAAAAGTGGGAAAGGGGGGAAACTTAAATAACTTTCAAGTCTCCAGACAGCAGAACTGAAAAACTGAGCCAGAATTCACATTGCTTCGAACAGACAGCTTCCATGAAAAGTGGAAGAACTATGACAATGACTGATTTTTGGTGTAAAAGCCTGAGTTATTTAGGCTTTCATATTGACAGTGGTTTTGCCTAATAACCATAAAAGCTCCGGTCCAATCAAGAGTTAAGCCTAATTTATACAGGAACACAAAGAAAGATTTCCTTAATAAAATAAGGACACTCAGACCATGCAGCTGACCTACACATCTGCTGAAGGCCAAGCATCTGCCAGTAAAAAAAAATGTTTTCTCCTGGAAAACTGTGGGTTGTTTTTTTTCTAATGGCATGTTTTAAATGCTCAGGAGAAAGTAAGGGCCTGGGCCACAAAATCCCACCCTTGCTCCGCAAAGCCAGACAATGCCCAGCTGGCTCCAAGCAGAGCCAGAGGGAGCCCAGTCTGCAGCTCCATCCACCAGTCCTTCCCATCCAGGAGAGGGGCTGCCAGCTCTCCAAAGCCAAAGCCTCAGGTCTTTGATGACAGACATATCATAAGGCCTTTTCTTAACTCGAGGGTGTTTCTCCCTCTGCAGTATGGTGTGTTTTGACTACTCCATCAAGTTCATTAGAAAATGCCAAGGAATGATACCAGACCAGTGTCAACCGGAGGAAAATTTGAAAACTCAGAAGGGAGAAGTGGGAAACCCTGGTGGCCTAGGCAGCACCAGCACAGCTTAAGGGACTTCTGCTACGGTCTGTAGATTGCACAAGTGTCTGGTGGCACCCATTAACTGCTTTCAGCATAACAATGGCTCTTTCTCATCTCTGCCCATCCTCCCTGTCCCAGTTAAATGAGCCATTTCCCAGACTAATAAAGACCGGAGAGTCTGCCTTCACTAGGGGTAGGAGACTGAGGAAGGCAATTCGGACGGGAATAATGGCAGACTACCGACAGAGTTAGGGAGACAGGGCCATCGTGAGCACTGCTAAGGGAGATGAAGAAAAAGGGAAACCTGGTACAGGGGAGAGAGATACAGGGAGCGTGAGGGGACATGAACTGCATTTACCCTCTGTACAGTATCTTGCAGGAGGGAAGGGAAGCCACAGTGCAGCAGCAGGTATAAGGGAGCAGAGACATGCAGGAGATCAAAGGAAGATGGGAAAGGAAGAAGCTGACAGGGAGGTGACCCTGGTGCCTGTGCCAGCTCAGCCTACAGGAGCTGCAAAGTGCACAAGTTTTGAGTCGAACCAGCAGCAAAGGGCTGGGTTTCTGTGCTCCCCACTTGCTGTTTTCTTAGCTTACTTATGTCCCCTCCATCCGAACAGGCTGAGCAGGCACAAAGGCACCTATACTGACCTTGTCACAAGCTGGTGGCCTGACTACACTCCTGCCCCTTTTCTGCTGTGGCTGCAAGGACAGTGTGTCTGATCAAGAAGTTGCTGCTAGAATTCCTGTCCTTCCTCCAACCTTCGGAAGAAGCAAGCAAACAAGGAGCAGAAGCCAGGTGGGACGCACACTGTGCTTTAAAGGTGACAGGTTAAGCTTCAAGTCTACAGTGCGTCTGTATTTCTTTGCCTAATGTAGGTAATATGAAGTTAAAAATAATTTTTCATATTTCTGCCTGACTTTATATAGCTAGATCTATAACTATATACATTTGCCAACATATAGTGTGAGAAAATATTTCTATGTCTAACCTGACTCCAGACTTCATGCTGACAGGTAAGGCAATCAGTTTTAAGGAATTCAGGAATACAAGATTGGTTTATAATATCTCAATTGTATTTTTGTCACTTGTGCTGGAAACAACTGTTCCAAAACCACAGCCAGCCATGCTGATAGAACAGAGCCCAGAGGTTGGGCTTATAGAGCATGAAGTTCAGCATATGAAGAAAAAAATAGCAAGACAAGTACTTAATTTGTTAAAAGACATTGGGCCAAATCTTCCTCTACAGCAATGTTAATTATAAGAAGCAATTATCAAAATAATTAAAAAAAAAAAAAAACAAAAAACCAAAACAACTTTGAGTCTGCAACACTCACAACCCAGAGAGAACAGAGAGCACTGCACAGGACTGGAAAATCATATTTGGGAGCATTCTATGGTAGACCTCCCCAAACATAATTCTTTGCTGAAAGGATGAAGCTGATCAGTGCTGCAATCAGGACACTATTGACAAGCTCTGACAGCCTTCCCTGGATATCTCCTTTTCAATCCAGCCACTCCTTAACTCCCTGTTACACAGGTACTGATGCTTCTGTACTGGTGTGCTTGTGCTCAGCCCTTCCTCAGGCTGCAGGAGCAAGGACGTCAGCTGAGGGCACACTCGGAAGAAGAATGCCCTCAGGAGAGTTTGTGGCTCAGTTTCCCCCTCTTCCAAGTGCACCCTCTTCAATATACCCCTTGGTAATATCGCTGTGACTTTGTTTTCCCCCTCATGGTATAATACTGGTGCTGAATTTTGATGAGACAAAACCAGGTGTAGCCCGTGAGATTTATTTATTTAGAAGGAAATGCAGCATTTCGGTAAATATCTTGGAGTTACAAAGAAGAATGATAGGTCAACTACTTCTCTCAATCCAGAATGGGTTCTTATATTTTTACCGGTCAATTAAGGAAACATTTGCCTTGAATCCGCAAATGTATTTTTCCTTTCAGATATTCCAGACACTTTTGGTCTTACATTAAAGTTAGTGTTGGCTCTTAATATAATTCATACAAGTAGCCACAGGCACCAAAAAAAAAAGGTAATTTCTTAACTGTAGCTTTTCTCTCTTTATGTTTGCGATTTCAATTAACTGTTCTAAATAACTGACAACATGGAATATAAAACATTCCTGCAACAATGTAGGTCTAACAGCAATTACGTTGATTTACTCTGGACCATGTTAAGTTCAGGGAGTAGGATAAAGAGACAAGAGTTTAAAACTTCTTTCACACTGATGTAATAAATTCAGTACATTGCTTTAAAGTTAGGGCAAAATAGCTGGTAACTGAAAGTCAAAAAAACCCCCTTGTTTTGTTTTCCACTGTGATAGAAAACAATAGATTATGGGAAAGTTCTTCAGAAGGTGATCAGAGGAAAAGTTCACCAGCATCTATCATGGACTGTGTCTCTGTGGCCTGCTGGGATAGGAGGGAGGGACATAAAGGTGTCAGCAGTTGAACTGATACGGTAAATCACAGTAGGGCTAGTAAAGCGCAATGGCAGCCTAGTGTAAATGCCTTCAGACTTCTATTTCTTCTCCGAGGTTGTACTCGGGACACGTCCCCTCTTTGTGACCTTATCTCTGGGGCAGTGGGTTGTGCGCTGGTCTCTTCTCTTTAGTTTACGAGGACTAATCCATTTGCAGGTTAATAAAAGGTGAAAAGGACAATCACCAAGGAGCCACCAAAATAAACAAGTACCTTTGACTGCTTAAGGATTCTTGGTTTTCCACATCAGCATGCTTGGCCTGTCTCCCTTGTCTCCTCCTAAATACTTTGATAATAAGTACATCTGCAAACAGTTGATTAAAAAAAATTACTAGTATTATGCAATAGAGGAGAACAATAAGACAATTCCATAAAAAGTGGATGGTTCTACTTTGCAGGCAAGTAACTGGTCTCCATAAAATGTACTTTGCTCTGCATGTCCTTGTGGTTGAAATTTGTGATTTTTTTCTGGAAATGCTGACTGACAATTAGTGAATTTCAGGGACCAACATGCTCTTAGTCCCAGTTAGAGGAAAAGTCCCCTCAGAAATGTCACAAATCTGAGCCATTTCGTTTCATACTATGAGCAAAAAGGTCATGACATGCCATCACTTCAAGCACAATTAATGAATTTTTCTCTTTAACTGTTAGATTTATAATGCATATGCTAGTGCTATAATGCACTTGCTGCAGTGCTGTAGGCATCATCATTAACACCAATAATATATATTTAATATAATGACACCAAGATCCAGAGACAGCAGGACAAGGAGGATGACACCAGGTGAAAATCACCTGCGTTTTAGGCAGCCAGGGCTGCAGTGTGGTGCTGGAGCAGTGGGGCTGTTTGTCTCACTGCTGGTTCCCCTTTGTTCCGACCCTATCTCCTTCCATTCTTGTCAAAGTTAAGGACAATTCACAAAAGAGGAGGCTACTGCCAGGTCAGGGAGCAGTTTCTGATTACTCTGTGGTTCCTAGACTTCCAAAGGAAGTTTTGGAGAGAAGCAGCATGTTTGATGAGTAGGTATATGATGTAGATTTTAAGTAAGAGGGGAAAGATACCCCAACTCTATTGATATTGCCAGGCACTACTATTGCTAGCAGGGCAATATGCAGTCCCTTTCTCTCTTTCCCACATAATACAGGCAGTTAGTTCATTCAGATATAAAATAAAAGCTATTAGATAAAGCACACTCAGCCTCTTGCTTCTTTAAGTCAATTAAGCCAGCAAGCCAAGGAAACCAAGACTGCCTATCATTCCACTGAAAATTCAGATTCAATATTGAAAACATGTTTGTTCTGCTGGTATTTTACAAAAGCAATATATTTCTGAGATACAGATACACTAAATTAATATTGACCCCATACAGCTCAAGAAGAAAAAAATCCCAAACCTAAGTTGTTGCTTTTCCCCTCAAAATAGCAATTACTGGAGGAAGCTATTTCATTTAAAGCAGCATTAACAAAGATGACTTAACAAGTCCTGGCTGATGTGTGCCTTTGTGCATCTCCTCCTTAAACTGTACCTAGAGCACTGCTCAGGACCCACATCTCTATATTGACACCGATCTTTTCAGCTTCCCACCACCTCAGAAAGTTACTGCTCTGCCTCCTACTCAAGAGTGCGAATGGTGCTGACTGCATTTTGGTTACTTTTATCTCTAGACGGATCCTGTGAGGGAGCCTCAGCTCTGGAATTTATTCCCCGCTTTGCTCAGAAACAGCCTCCAACAATCTTTGACCTTCTGCATAAGATGTGAGGCCCAAGTCCAAGGATTTGCTTTGGGAGAAGCATAAAAAAGGTTGGCATTTGTGGGTGTGGTAGGAGAACATGTTGTCTATGCCTGATTTAGTCCTGGGTTTATAATTTTCTCATGTTGTGACAATTATCCTGTACAGCAGTGTAATCTTAATCCATGGACTTTCAGGCTTTCCTAAATGGTCATAAACTGGGGAAAAGAAAAGCATTGAAATCTACCAATATATGAATGAGTGTGTGTTTGTGAACAAAATGACCTGGCAAACAAGTACATCATAAGTCACTTTTGCTAAAATGATCCTTCCAGCCTTGCAAATCACACAAGTTCTGCATGTCTCCAAGGCACTAACAGCACACAAGTGAAACTGCAACGTTGAGAGTGCTGATAAAGGGACAAATAACACTTTAATTAACTGAGAATACTTAATATATTGCCCTGCCCATGTTGCAACTGAGAGGCAAGCTGTAAACACCTATTAAAATGGCACTATTATGTTCTACTACGAAAGCCTTCCTGTCTGTCACCTCTTAAATATTTAAATCTCAGATTCTTTAAAAGCTGTTTCCGCTGCTTTTATTCTTTGGATGTAAACAGATTTATTAAATATTTTGTTTCCAACCCACCCACGAAGCTACATTCATTTACATACCTTAATGAAGGCTGCATTATTCATTGAACTTCTCATATAACATTTTTCGTAAGACATTATTAAACAAGTGAAGCAAGCCAGTCTAGTAATGAGTCTTCTCTAAACTTGCTGCCAGTTACATTTCCTTTCTCCTAATCTATCACTCTAATGGTTGCAACTAATAAACTTTTTGAATTTTTGCTGCTAATCTGTATATGTTTTGCATTGCATGCTGGATGTATAACTTGACAGAGAATTTACAATACAAACCACCTGGCAAACAAAACTATCTCAATTAACAAATGCTATCCAAACCCACCCCATTCTTTTTTTGTTATAATAGAGGACAACTACATGTAACATAGTACCTTTAAGCCATAAATAAATTCACTAATTTGGGCCTGGAACATACCAGCAGTATATCTCAAACACAAGATTTGTGTCTGCATTTTATAATTTCTAAAACTTTGCCAAAGGTCAATAGATGGAAGTTTGTGCAAATCTCCTGCATGGCCTTGTAAAAGGTCCAGTAGTCTTGCATAGGATCCTGTTAGACTGTTCTAGGAAAGATGGTATTTAAGGTAAGGAAGTTCAGCAATGGGTTGTTTACACATGGGCTATTTAATCTGTGTTTAAGATGACATCAAAAATAGTTGGATTTTCAGGGAGTCTAAGCAGTGCAGCTCCCTTTGAGATAGACAGCAAGTTTTCAGAAATAGAGAGCTGGATCCAGGGTTCTAATTTTATGCACACTAGTTTTTAAAAGACTGGGGCATATTATTTTATTAGCATCCACCCTGAAAACCTCTGCAGATCTGTAGAATTAACAAGACACAGCAGTGTTCAGCTCTCAAAGATGGCTAGATGCAGGTGTGTGAAAGCATTTTTAAAAACTTCCTATAGCACTTAGGAAAGTACCACTTGAAAGTAAAGGATTAATTATTTTCCATATTATTAAGTATTTTTCTTGGTACCTCTTTCAAAGGTTATTCTAAGTCACTGAACAGAATAAAATAAGAAAACATACAATAGATTGAAATGGGATAGAAAGAAGGAAAACCTTTTTGTCAGCCTCTCATCTTGCAAGGTCCAGGAAAAGAAGCTGTAATAAAAGTAAGAAAATAAAATAAAATGTCAGAAAAGTAAGTTCAAAGCCTTAAGCATATAAGACTTAAAATTATATTGTACCTTGAATAGTTGATTCTATGAACCAAAACAAAAGAAAATCTTTCCAGCTCAGCTGCTGAAAGCAACATGCAAGTAACATCTTCGTTTCACAAGGACAAAATAAATAAACCTGATCAAGTTATTTTTAATCATTTCCAATGAGTCTTCAGCATTTTTTTTTCTTAGTCATATAACAATTACCAAAATTCACTTTTACTTGTTCTGACCTTCTCTGGAAATACTCATAGCTTTCAATCAGGTATTGATTTATTCATTTAAGTAGCATTCCTCAATGTCAATTTACACCAATGTAATTCTTTCGTGTCCTTTTTATTCAAGAATAGATATAATTGTGTGTTTTTAAGAACAACACATTTAGCACTGAATAGATAGTTCAGAAATACTAAGCTGCAGAGATGCTGCTGGCTAGCAGGAGCTGTTACATCATTTTAGGAGAAGTATGGGTTCTATTAACTCACCTCACCCTCAGGGAAGAACCAGCATGCTACATATAAATCATGGCTTTCTACTCCAGGACCAAAGCATGGCACCTTCTAAATTGTGTGTGATTTTTCCAAGAGAGACCTGGTCAAATATTTTTCTTTTCAGTAACAGGTTAACCAAGAGAAAGAATATGAAATACTCTGCCTCCTGTCTCGGTGCAGCGTCCCAGCACAAACTGTGCTTGTGTGGCGAGCTGGAATGAGGACCCGGTCTGCCCAAAAAGCAATTCAGTTTTTGATAGGTAATTTTTCAACAAAATCAGTTCCTGGACCCAGCATAACAAGAGGGGTGGGGGCTCGGGGTGCAGCAGATGGGCAGCACCTAAACAGCAACCACCATCTCAGCACGTGCCCACCCCGGCCTCTGCTGAGCAGGCAAAGCTACACTCACACCAGAGCTCACCTGAAACTGGTCTGCAGCCAGCATCTAAGCTGTCAAAATACAGCTGCATAGAGGAGATTAGCAGGGGTTGTAAAACCTGCTCCAGAAGTTGGGCAAATATTTTAGCAATTAACCCACACTGAGCTCCGTTTTACTGTAGCTACGCTGCTACCACTTCTCAAGATAGCTTGTTTAAAGCTAGCTCCAGGATGCCTAAACTGCACAGCACTGACAGACTGCTTAACTACAGAGATAAATTGTTACAGGGGCAGTGCCTAACATAGGTTATGTTGTCATGATCTACAACAGCTGAGGATGTGCCCCCAGATGTCCTGACAAAATCAAATTAAGGATATGATTTTTTTTCTTCTTCGAACATAAAAGCCATGCAAACTTGACTCAAAACCAAAAATAAAAGACTTGCATGTATGGCCTTAGACTTACACTGTGAAAGTGTTAGTATTCTCCAGACAGCACTTAGGTTCCCATTCTTTATAAAATTAAAATATAGACTAAAATAATATGAAGACCACGCAAGAAGTTCCCACATACAAAAGACTTTAATTCAAACCAAACAAAACACTTAAAGAATATCAGCATCTATTTGGATTTGGAGAATGTTGTAACGTTACAGACAAAAATGTTAGTCAAGAACACCAAGACAAGATCCTTGCTGTTCTCCGGATTCCAGATCACCTACAAATCAGGATCAAGGTTTGCAATTTTCCACTACTATACTGATAATAAAGGGGTCTTAAACTGAGGTTATTCATCAAGTCCCTGAGGAACATAATGGTACAAGAAGTTTGCACAGTAAAATATATTTAAGATTTTAAACATTGCCAAGACTCAGGTGCAATCTAAAAAGAATATATTTTGTATTTTAAGGCTACAAAAAATTGAATATGAAAAATTCTTGATAGTTATGCTAATATGTAGGTTGTACCTAAGGCCATGTGTTAGAAGCTTCCATGTTTAAAATGCTAGCTGGAAACACATCAAATGTTACAGAAACACCCCATTAAAAAAAAATCCAAACATCATAGATGCTATTAAGCACCTGCAGCTATTTTGGGCAACTTAACTCTGCCCTAAATTTTGATCTTGGGAGAACATAAGGAAAAAGTGACTGTTTTCCAGAAGCAAACATAACATTTAATTATTCTACATGGTGCTTAAGTGTTCATGACACCGAAGTACATTGGTTTACTTTTTAGATGTTTATAGAGCCAGCCTATGTTGTTTGACTTTTGAGGGAAGACAAATAGGTGTAGTAAGTGGGGGTGGGCACAAAACTCCTTATGGTTAAGCCAAAATAGGGGTCATGCCTAGGGCATTTTATCTGCTGTGCTTACACACCCCTGGGGAATTGCATCTCAACAGTTGATTCTCTGTTAATCAATTCACATTAGTGCCTGCCTTTTAGTTTTCACTTTGCTGAATTCCAGGAAAGAAGTTCTTAAACCAAATGCATGCTCTATCTCTGACCTAGTCAGAGCTGTTGCATTTCAAGAAGAAATAAGCAGATTTTATTTGCTCTACCAGCTGATAAGGGACACCTTCATAAGTAAAGATTCATAGCCAGGAGGCTCAACACAGAACAAGATTCAGTGGTCTGTTCACACAGGTCAGCAGTAATACGGGAGGAGAAGACATTTACGGATTTTTTTTTCCTCAACCAGCTCCAGAGAAAGACTTACGTGACATTCTTCTGCTTTCCTTTTCTTTCTTATTTACTGTGGCTCAAAATGATGTGCTTGATAAGGAGACCTGTAGCACTTGCCATGACTCTATGCAGTTTTCAGTGAGCATGTGGTTTTGCACTGTTCTTGCACTTACAAGCCAAAGCTTATAACAACTAACTAGTCACAAGCAAGCACGTGTGAAGGAGGGGATAGTTATGAACACAGAAATAGTAAATACCTCATTCACAAAAGCAGATCTGACCTTACATCGAAACCCTAGGGCCTCATTCCATAGTTACTCTCTAGCACACACTCAGATTTTCATACAGAGGATCATAAAAAATAAACTTTATTATCAAACTTAAAATTCACACATTAAACATACGATCTAGACACAAATAATACTGAAAACATTCTCAAACAATAACTGTCTCAGGTAATTTGGATGAGTCACTAGTTCCATTATTTTGAATATTTCTTAATTCATACACCATCCTGAAATGTCTTCAAATGCTTAGCTGGCCAGGTTTCAATGATATTTTTAAATAGGGGAAAAACTTATTTCTATAGAAATAACATTATCTTATTATGAATCAGAGACCCATAATTGTAGTGCTTGGGGGAAAAATATCATAGCCTCTTGAAATATTTAGAAGACATAAATTACTATTGTACATTTACAAGTTTTAAATATTTAAAGGCCCTTGTTACTATAAAAAGTTACTATGTACATATTAAATGCTATACAGAAATCCAGTCAGGGGCAAGTGTTGAGCTCTCAGATTTGGCCGCTGAAACCTATGAATTTGGTAGGCAGATTGTCCACAGGGTACACTATGGGGCCCGTTTTCATTGTAGGAGGTCCATTCAGCAGCTGCCAGTCACAGCTCCGAGCCAACTCCACTGTAAATATTTTTAGAAGAACTTTTGCAAACTCTTTGCCCACACAGCTCCTCAAGCCCCCACCGAAAGGAATGAAGCTGAACCTAGAGGAATCCTCTGGAGATGGAGACATGAAGCGATCTGGGTTAAATTCCTCCTTGTTGGTAAAGAGATCTGCCACATCATGTGTATCACAGATACTGTAAATAACATTCCAACCTTTAGGGATCTGGTAACCCTATAAAAAGAAAAGAAAGGAGATGTGGAGCACTTTGCTGTTTTAAATAATGTGAAGTGACAGCACAGGACACATCAGTGCACCCCACCTCCCCTCTTGGCTTCCTGCAGGTCACTCTACAGCAGACAGGCTACATGAACACGCAATACTTTACAGCTGCTCTGAGGAGTTGTGCCCAAATCTTGCTTACATTTAGCTCAAGGGTCTTGAGTGCAATTCGAAATCCTCCAGGAACAGGTGGGCTCAGCCTGAGGGTCTCTTTGATGACACAGCCCGTGTACTTCAGCTGCTCCAAGACCTCCATGTCCAGCTGCTTCTCATGGTTGGAACTGCACAGTAACCCCTAGAAAGGAAAATGCTGCCATGACATTCATGAAGCAGACAGCCAGGGCTCCTGGCACTGCAAAGCAGCTGCCCCTCAGCAAGTGGTATTTTTCCTGCCTTTTATTACCCCTAAAAGTAGGGCACCACCTGGGTCAAAGGGAGCCCTGTCTGAGATACCTGTCCTGGAGGTACCTTCCTCCCATTGCCCCCTCCTGTGAAATGGCTCTGAGAAAGACACACACCTTCACCTGCAGTTCTTTCCTCACTTTCTGCAGGACTTCATGGTGGAGCCCTAGAAAGGCAATCAGCGATGTGGCAGCACTAGCAGTGGTTTCATGGCCCCCGAACAGCAGCTCTGTGGCAGACTCCTTCAGCTCCTTACACAAAGGATAGAAGAGGGATAAACCAGGCCTTGAACACAGTATCTCTACCAGGCCCCACTCTACCGCTGCAATGCTGTACATTGTTCCCAAACTGGAACAGACACCCACAGGCCAGAATAGGGGTGGTTGGAGGTGCTTATGCTCCCCTAGGACATGTCCCCCACCCAACAGCCTAACTGCAGCCTCTGTACCCTAGTGCTCAGCACAAGCTGGTTTATTTCATGGGGAGAGGGAGCACTTCCTGCTCTGTCCATTTGTCCCCACAAATGTGATGCTCTCAGAGAGGCTGGGGGAAAGGGATGAACCCAGTCCTAGGGAATCTTACCTGCATGTTTAGCTGCTCCCCATTACCCTGCGTGTGTTCCATCAGCAGCTGCAGTGCATCCTTATAGCCGCCCTCAGGCTCCTTGCGAGCCATCTTGGCACGGATGTTCTCCTCGATCTTGGCATGGATGATGTTGCGTGCCCGCAAGCCCTGACCAAAAAGCAGGGAGAGCAGTGTGGGTCTTAGGCTGTACTGCCATCCCTCGCCCCCCCGATTCCCCCCTGCCCTGGCCGTAGGGGCACCTCTCTCCTCCCGGTCCGTCGTGAGCCTTACCCGGTAGAGCCCACTGAATGGCACATCGATGGGCAGGGAGAAGAGGTTGCGGATCATCTCCTCGAAGGCCTCCACCAGCTGCTGCTCGCCGTCGGGGCTGGCCTGGCGGGGCTGGAAGCCCAGCAGGATTCTCATGGCAATGCGAAACATGAGGCGCTTCACCTCGGGGTACACGAGCAGGCAGGGCCCGGCGGCGCCCAGCCACCGCGCCAGGCAGGCGCTCACCTCCTCCTGGATGACGGGCACGTAGTGCTGTAGGGCGTCCCGGGAGAAGGCACGCATGATCACCTGCCCGGGGGGACGAGGAGGAATGGGACAGAGGCTCAGCCGCCGCGCCTGGGGCGACCGCGCCCGCTCCCCGCCCGCCGTCGGGCCATACCTTTTTGCGGTGCTTGTGCTGCCCGTTGTGGAGGTTGGAGAGGCAGCCCGAGCCCAGGATGGTCCGCACCGAGGCAGGCCACTGCACGGAGACGAGACGGTGCTCGCCCAGCAGGATGTGCCGCACGTTCTCGGCGCCCATCACTCGTACCGTGGGCCGCCCGAAGAGGTGAGTCTTGTAGATAAAGCCGTATTTTCTACGTTTCATCTGCAGGAATTTCCGCCTCTGGACAGAGGATGAGAGGTGGGAAATGATAAAATAAATTTTAGAAAAGATAAGAGGAAGAGGCAGGGAGAGCAGCTCTTTCCCACCTGGGCACGGGAGCCTGCCAAAGTTGCCGCTCATCTCCCTCCCCTGCAGCCAGAGGAGCAGCCGGGGCGCCTCTCCGCTCCCCGCGCCAGCGCCTCTCCTTACCTGCAGCACCAGCTGCAGCGTCTCCCCGAAGAAGGGGAGCCCCATGGTGCCCGGGGGCAGCGGGAGCGGGCAGCTGGGGTCGCGGCTGCTCACGCAGTACAGGTCCCAGAGCTTGACGGCAGCCAGAAAGAGTAGCAGGGGCAGCAGAAAGGTGCACAGGGCGCTGGCTACTAGGGCGGAGAAGCCCATGGCCAGGGAGCGGCTACCGCCCGGCCCCCCAGGAGCTCTGAGTGCGCGGGCCGGGCTCGCCGCGGGCCGCCTTTTATACCCTTCCCAGGTTGCTGCCCACCCCTACCTTGGTCCGATAAATTAGTTCACCCAAAGTTCATCTTTAATTGAGGATTGCGGCCTGACTCCTCCCCCCAAAATCTTTAACTATTTGCTTTGCGTAGTGCATCCTACCCGCCGCAGACCGCTGCCGGGGAGGGAAAGGTGCTGTCGGGGACGGCGGCAGCGGCTTCGGGCTCGCTGACCCTGCACCGCGCTCGGCGAGTGGCCTGCGGGACGCCACCGACAGCTGACAGCCAGTCGGCCTCCACTGCCTCCTCCTCGGATTTATCGCCGATGCTCGTTAGAGACCAGCAGTTGCACCGAGAAATTCCCGCGCCGGCACCCACCCCGGGGCGCTACCGCCCGCCGCTGGTGCGCTCTGCGGAGCTCCTTCGCCCGCCCGCCGCCGTCGTCGGCTGGGAACGGCGAGGTAGCAGCCGGACGCGGGAGACGCCGGGCCGAGACCGTGGGGCGGCCGGAGCGGACGGTCCCCTGTGTCGGGGCAGCCCGGAGACCCCCTCGGCAGAGCCGTAGCTGTGTCGGCGTATCGGTGGAGGAGCCTCCGCTGTCCCTTGGTTCACCTCGAAAGGCACGGCTTGTATTTCTGCCGGCCACGGAGGAAGGAGCCGCCGGCAGCAGTCCGTCTCAGCCTCCCGATGCAGGTTCAAGCGCGGGTCACCGAGGGAAAAGGAGGTGAGCGCGGAAAGGAAACACCAGACCCGCCGTGCCCAGCTCCTCTCCCCGGGATCCACTGCCCACCCTCCCCTGAGGCTCTCTGGCATCCCGTCGGGGCTGCTGCGGTCGGGAAGAGGCGCTTGGCACGGCCGGGCACCCCGCCTGCAGCTGCGGCGCAGAGGGGCTCCGTGCTGGCGCCGGCGGGCGGGCACCGGCGCTGCTCTCCGGGCGGCAGCGGCGGCTCCGGGCAGGAGGAGCGCGGTGGGAGCGGGGCTACGGGAGGGCTGCGCTGGATACCGGCGGAGGAGCCGCCGGCCGCTGGGGAAGGGGCTCCCGGCGTGGACAGCGGCTCCGGGGCCGCGGAGCTCTCCGCCGGCCACAGCTGCTGCCGATACACCTTTTTTTTCCTTTACGGTTTTTATCTCTTCCCTCCCTGTTACTTTTGCTTTCTTGTTCCCAGACAAGCTTAATAAACGCTGAAAGTTTTGTGTGTGTGTCTGTGTAGGGGAGAGAGAGATGTCACTTTTAATTATTATTTTTCCAACAATCAACGCATCACACGAGACCCGCCCTCCTCTTACGATGCCTTGCCGGAGCGGGGCTGCCCGCCTCCGCAGCCCCTTGCCCAGGAGGGAACCCCCCGGCGGGTACACCCCCGGCCCTGGGGGCGGCAGCCCCTCGGGGTTCGCCGCGGGCCCGGCCGGCGCTGGCCGGGAGCGGCGGCCGCGCCCTGACCCGGCGCTCTCCCCTTGCCGGGCGCTGACCTGCTTGTGACCTACAACACGGACCGTGACATCTGCGTGAACCCGGCCGGCAACCGCGCCAAGTTCACTGTCTATCAAAATAACGAGATACGGTGGCCTGAGCACCGATAATTGCCACAGGAAGGCTTTATTATCTCCCCAGCTGTGTATTCCCCAGCCATCGGCTTGAAAAGAATCAAATGGTAAAGAGTGAAAGGGATAATTAAAAACATCTTGGAAGGGGGTCAAGAAATTAACAGCCTAATATGAACAAACTTTGATTACAAGCAACAATTATTACACTTCATTTGTAAATGCTCGTGTTTATCTGCAAACAAAATCAGTTTATCAGTTTCTCTTTTTTTTTTTTTTCTTTTTTTAAAATTCATATTACATTTTTTCAGCGGGCTCAGGGTAATTTTTAAGTGTCCTGCTGGAGGAGCCCCGACCTTCCTGCACTGGGTGCTGGACGCTGCAGGCCCAGCCCTGCCGGCGGTGAGACCCTGAATTGCCTGAGGTCTCAGCCAGCCAGTAGCTCCAGCTAATTAGAGTTAGTCATTGCCACTTGCAGCCATCCACTGATTTCACCTCTGATAGGCAAACAGATTCACCTTTCCGGACAAGGTCAGGAGGGCCAGAGGCTCTGGTTCACTACAGGGTCGACTTGCCAAGAGCGCTTAACTCAGCCCTGCAGTTCAACCTCTTCCAGATTTGACCTGTCACACTGGGGAGCCAGGTTGCTGCTCGAGGTAGCGTGGTGGTCGCTGCACAGCCCTCTGACAGCTAACGCCAGCACACACCCCACTGCAGTGCCCCGGCACGGACAGGCAAGGGGGATTGGCCAGGGCAAGGTCATCTGTATCACTAAAGCAGGATGACGACAGAGTTTCAAGAGACTGGAGAGCTCCCCAGAGCTTTTCCAAAGGGACACTGTGCCATGTTTTGGTCCTCATAGATCAAGCTGGTTCTTCACACAGAGCACATGACACCACCAGGCATGGCATGCTCTGGAGAGACAAGGAGAATTATTTTCCCACTGTATTCACACAGGTTGCATGACAGTGGGAAGTAGAAGTAAAGCTGAAAGAAACTTAACACCTTGCTGTGGATCAAGGACCTGGGCCCTACTCTGTTCTCTGTACACAAACAACAGGACTCCATTTTATTTTACATGGGAGAGAAATACCCTGTGGGGGTACTCAAAAGCCACCTAAAAGAATGCCCTCAGCACCCAAGTTTAGCCTCATCCAGTCCCTGGATGGACCCATGGAACTGCTGTCCTGGCACTTTCCCTGGCAGAGCTGGCTGACGGAAGTGACACAGTCAGTCTGGCCAGCTGGCCAGCCAGCTACACGGCCTGTGCCACCTTGCAAATGTCCCCTCTGCAATGTGAACAGCATCATCAGGAATGAGGGACTTTCTACCACAAATCAGATATATTCAGAAATGTCTGTTTTTCTAAACATTTGCTCCCCAAAACCCCCTCCCCTGCTTCAGTCCAATCCCATGAGCAGGCTGTGGCTGGGGAGAATATCCTGGGGGAACCCCAGAGAGGGCTTCATGGCACACCCCAAGCAACAGCACAGTGCTCAAGCACAACATGCACAGCTACTACTAGTGGGTGAATGAGAGATATCCTCTTTACGCCAGTTCTAATAGGAAGTGCATGAATGAGATTAAATATTTACAATAAAAACCACTTTACACCCTATTATTCTAGCTAGAGTTGATGCCATGGATTGGGCAGCTCTGGCTTGTGTTTTCCTGCAGAGCCCCCCACCTTCCCTCTTTTTGCATCTAAAAAGCTACAGTGTGCAGGATGTTCATCCTGCCTCTCCTATAACACACCTACAGCAGATAACCTTGGGAGCCTCAGCTGTGGGTCTGGGAGTTTTGTTCCCCATCCCTGGTAGCTGGGGGCCTGTATGGGCAGGGGATGACAGCCTCCATGGCATATGCACCCTGCCAGCAGCTTCAGTGGATTTTGTCCCCAGGCTGGGGCTGAGGTTCACCCCAGCACTCAGGAGTGGGACTCTGCAGGACACCCTACTCTGGCACCCTGCACACCCTATCAGCCTGTACACCAGGAGGGGAAAAATAGAAAGACCTTTAGGGTTTTGTTCTGCAGCGACCCAGTAACATACCCAGCCTGGGGCAACAGAGACCAGCTCCCGGCAGCTGTGGAGGGTCATTGGCTCCAGGGCTGAGGGGAGCAGTGTGCCCCTGGCTCAGGCCTCGTGGCCGTGGCGGGGCTGCAAAGGGTGGAAGTAGAGATGCAGCCCATCATCGACAGGGTGCACGATGGGCACGGTCTGCATGGTGGGGTAGCCAGGGGTGGCCAGCTCCCAGCGGGCCGTGCTGACCAGCTCAATGGCCAGGAGCTTGAGGATGGCCTGCGCCAGCTCCTTCCCGATGCAGCTCCGTGCCCCGCCGCCGAAGGGGATGTAGTGGAAGCGGTCTGCAGCCTCTGGCCGGCCGGCACCGAAGCGGTCTGGGTCAAAGCTGCTGGGGGGGGTCTGGTAGATGGCAGCTGTCTCATGTGTGTCACGGATGCTGTACATGACGCTCCAGCCTTTGGGGATCTGGTAGCCCTGGAGACAGGAGAAAAGAGAGACGAGAGAACTGTTACATACCTGTGCTACTGGAGGCTTGGGAACAGCCCCACTGCACTGCCCACCTGCTCTGCAGTTCCTTTTCTCCCCAGCCCAAATGGGACCCACAGAGGTTGCTGGGTGACACTTCCCCTTAAGCTACACTGCCAAGCCCCACCACTGTGCTGCACACAGGGTGCTAGCACGTAATGGCAGGCAGCAGCTCTCTAGCAGCCTGCCAGAGTGCGAGGCACTTACATCGAGCTCAAAAGTCTGCAGTGCCGTCCTGTAGCCTCCAGAGACTGGGGGCAGCACCCGCAGCACCTCCTTAATCACACAGTCCAGGTAGCGCAGGCGGCTCAGCTTCTCCAGGCTGATGTCTGAGGCACAGTGACAGCTTTGCCCTGGTGCTGCTGGGAGCTGGGGGCCAGTGCAGGGCTCCACCAGGGCACTGGGCTGGAGGGAATCTTCCTCCATTGGGGCTGGAGGTTGGCTCTGGTCCTTCTGAACGTCTTTGGCCATGGAGTGGAAAAGCGGCTTCTCTCTGTCCCTGCTCTGCATGGTCAGAGACTCCAAGCAGGATCCTGCAGGGCAGCACTCACGCTGCTGGTACAACTCATGAGACATCAGCTCCTGCCTTATTTTTTCAATCACTGAAGGGTGCTGCAGCAGCAGGAGGATCAGAGAGGTGCTAGCGCTAGCCGTGGTGAAAAAAGCAGCAAATATGAGCTCAATTGCTGATTCCTGGGAGAGGAATGAAAATGACAAGTTTGAATAACATTTTAAAGTGATTGTGTTTCAGACTGTTCTCATCTTTTGCAGCTTTTCCCACTGTGCAGAGAGCCCTGGCCCCCACTCTGCTCTCCCCAAACCCGCACCCATCCTGGGTTGGCAGGGACCAAAGCATTTCTGTATGAACTGGACATCCACCTGCCAAGTGACTGATGCAGAACCACAGCTGGGATGAGTATACATCACCTCCAATCCAGCTCTTCTGAGCTTTCCTCAAAAGCTTTACCAGTTTTAAAGCAGCATTTTAACATGAATTATAGCACATTGAGTGAAGTCCATTTCAAGCATTATGCTTTTTATCTTCATCTGCCAATTCCCCTTTGCATCTAGCTTTTACTTTTTTACCCAGGCAGTGGGTATGGGTGTGTTCATGCACAAAAGTTTTGTGCACAAATTTATGCACAAAAAATGTGCTGGCAACTAAAATGGGTTGCATTTGATCCATCTCCAGTTATGACTGATCTTACCTGGGAGGGGACTCAAGCCAAGAGTCAAAAGCACAAAGGCCTCTCTGCTAGAGCAGGTCAGCCTGGGAAGTGCTGTAGCCAGCAGGGAGCACACACCAGGCAAAGGACTTTCTCGCTTTTCAAGCTGTACAATCTGAAGCACAGCAGTGTTCCCACAGCAGATGTATCCATAGCAAATTAGGAAGCTAACCAGCTCAGATACATGGACCCCAGCACAGTCAAATCTGTAATATGTGCCTTGTCCAAGTTCAGCGGTCCTTTTGCAGCCTCCCAGCCTTTGTGGGACTGTCTGCAGGGTCTATATGGCACAGCACGTGCCAGGTTGCTGTGGGCTGTTTGCAGCACCCTCTGATCAACTTTTGCAAATGGTTTTCCAGAAGTTAAGGGTTGCCCAGAGCTGGTTCATGACCTGTCACATCTCTGACAGTAAATGTAATTCTCAAACCTACAGCACCATCTGAAGGTGCCAGTGGCTCCACAGCACAAGGCTGGGAGTGCTGAGGGCAGAGGCTAGAGACAAAAGCCAGGGAGAAGTCGAAGGGAGGAGTACCAGGAACTGCCCCCCGCCCACCCCGGGAGGGCTGGGACCTGACTGGTAATACAGAGCACTAATTGCTCCAGCCCAGGGGCAAAGAGGAGGAAAATCCCCCAGGAACACAGAGCCCTTTCACATGACTGTGTCTGGACTGTAAATTGTTCTGACACAACCGATTCTAGAGAGGTGAAGCCACGAACACAGAGAATACTTGAAGACTGAAGGTACTTGAATTCAACTCTGATAAGGATAATGTAACAAAGATGACTCTTTGCTACAGTCCCTAGTGCCATATATTGGCTGGACTAGATGCTTTTGCCAAAGTGCAGCTCTCAAGGGCATCTTTCAGCTGAAATAAAACCCCTGGAACAACAGATTCCTGTCAACCCCTATCACACCTCCTGCAGGCTTTAGCAGGAATTTTCACATTCACAAGGTAGCAGACCCAGATGAAAAGAAACCTCTCCATTCCATCACATGCAATTAAACCCCAAGACATTTCAATAGCATGCAAGGAATTTAGGGCAAGCTCTTAGGTCTGAAATAACAGCCCTTACGCTCTTTGCATCAACCTCTGACAGCGCTATTGCAGAAGCTGTGTCACAGCGGCTCTCACAACTTTCCCTCCCTGCTTCTACAAGGCCAAGAGAACCAGTGACTGGAAGGAAGGATATTCTCAAGCTTCACCAGTACTGTCCCTGTGCTACAGCCCGACTCCCTGTCCTGGGAGGCAGAACAGGCAGCATTATATCCAGCCAGTGACAGCATTATTATGCTGGATGGGGTTTTTTAAATCTTCTCAAGGTTTTAAATATTTTAAAACAGTATTGTTGGCAAAGCAGTATCTTTTCAATGATACATTTCAAGGGTTCTGGTGAGTTCATAGCACTAGTACAAATCACAGTGTATTTAGGAAAATTTCTGGGGAAATTGTCTTTCCAGACCATTTGAACAAAAACCAGATTAGTAACTAGAGTGTGCCAGTGTCCGGAGGGTCTCTCAAAGACAGATATATCCAAAACTCTGAGACAGCTTTGGACTTTTTATCCAATTACATCATTTCATTAAATGAGAGCCCTACTACTGTTTTATTAGAGTGGAGAATATTGCCATAATTGCAAGCATAGGCAGTTCAGTTTTCAACTAATTTTGTTAAATACATAAATTTTCTAACCTAAAGGTACAGAACAGCATATGACTATATTATAATTTGAATCAGCTGGCCCAAGGTTGCTGTGATGTCACTCACTCCAGGTTACATTTAATATCCCATTATTCCATTTGTGGTCAGAGCCAGGGACATGATGAGAGATTGTGAAATAATTCTTGCATAATATTCATGTGAATACTAACAGAGATTAATTAATCAATCACATTTTGAATCTCTCAATTATTTTTAAAATTACATTATAATAAAACATTGTTAGAATAAAGAATATAATAAATAATTAAAATAATATTTATTTAGGAATATATGCTGATTCTAATTATATCTACTAGTTGTTTAAAATTTTTCAAATATTTTAGATTTAGAGATTGCATTTTTACAAAATATTTATAAAACATTAGTCTTTGGATAGTTTTCCTGAAATACTTAAATAAACAGTAAAACTACCTTTAAACTATGTTCAGATACTTTAAAACCATATCCAGCTGATGTACCCATGCAAAACTGCTTCAAAACTTGTTATATAAATGCAATGTCATCTATCATTCACTGATACCAAGTGACCTGGAACTATGATGCAGTACTAATGACAATTTTTTCCCAAGATCTTTTTTTTTTCACATTCACTTGATGGTTTTGGTTCAGTAAGTTTTTTGGTTCAGTACTGAGTTCATCTCTAAGTCACAGTCATACATCATATTCCACCATAGCAATCCACAAGCTACATGATCTGATTAATGAGGAGGTGATAGGGAATGACCTTGGATCCATCGTTCCATCCCTGGACCCATTCTGATTTATCATCTGAGAGATTTCTGGGCTCACAGCCCTGAGTAGTCCAGTGACATGATCTACACCCTGCCCTAGGCCAGGCGCTGGGCTGCGTTTGAGGAGTACACAAGTAGCTCTAAATATTTCCAAGAGAGTGTCCTGGATGTTAGTGACTGCACAGATGTGCAGAGCCTTAATGCAGCCACATAACCCTACCAGCATCCTTCATCAGGCTGAAGACTGGTGGCCATGAAGAGGAAAGGTTTATTCCCTTTTAAAGGAAAGACACAAGACTACAAGAGCGTGCTGAGTGCAGGCTCCCTCACTTGCACAGGAGCTGGTGTTCTCATGTGGGTAAGAGGAGGGCAGGAACCAGCAGCTGGTGGTGGGTCCCCACACAAGCCTCCTCCCGGCCCTCAGCCCCTGTCTCTCAGCCACCGAGTCAGGAGGGGCTCTGTAAAGTAGAGGTTCTCCTTACCTTTAGCTCCTGCATGGTGAATTCTTTGCCATGCTCCTTGGCACTGTTCATTATGAAATCCAGAGCATCGCTGTGGTCTTCTGCATTGTTCCTCTGCAGTTTTTCCTGTATAGCTTTCTCCATTAGCTTATGTAGCATGTCCCGTGCTTTGATTCCCTGCGAGAGGCAGACACAGTTCAGGAGAACCTTAGGACCTGCCCCCTCTCTAGAGAGACCGGGGAACCCAAGTGCAGCAATGCTTAATCCCAGGACCTGTAACACCAAGAACTGTTTAATCTGTTGCCCAGCCTCAGAACCTTGCAAGAGGCAGCAGTTTGGGGGGAAATGCTGCATATTCTGTTGCCTTGCTATTGTGAATCAAATGCAAAAAGTCCCAAGAAACTCTCTGGGAGGAAAAGACTGCCTCTTTAGCAGTAAACCCACGCTACCACGTTCAGAGTTCTCTGCACTGAGCAAACCCACAGCTGTGTCAGGTCCCAAGGAAGCTTATCCCAAGGCACAAGAAAAGGTAACTTAATAAAACTGAGTCCAGACAGCAAGGCACAATTGTTTTTACAAGGGTATAGTGGATAAAGACACATTAATCACAGCCAGCTCATCTTCAGGTGTGCTGCACTCCAGTTCAGCAAAACATTCACGTTAAGATCTCAGCAAGTCAAGTGATCAGCAATCTCTTTGCAAAATGGAATGGATGGAATCACAGAGCATATGACTCTCTATAAAAAAGGCTCCTGCAAAAGTCAGAAGGACCAGATTTAAATTAAAATTTGAAATTAAAAATGGCCATGACCAGATGTTGGGAAGAAGATACAAAGGCTCAGATATGAGGTGGGAAGGACTGAACAAAGTAAACAGGGCAGGGAGCAAGGAGAAAGACAAGACCTAAAGGCAAGTTGAAGATGGTCTGGTGCCAGACAGGCTTCTGCTGACCTGAGAGAGGGTAGGGAGCGATAGGGAAGGAGGGGTAAAAGCTCACACTGGTAACAACCTGCAAAGGGAAACTGGACAGAGGAAACAGCTTTGATGAAGAGTAGCAGGGAGGCTGGGAGAGAACTGGGACTGGCTGGGTAAGGTGCTCCAATGGGGCAGAGATCACAGTGGAAAAGAGATGAGGGAAGACCTGGCTAAAATGAACAGGAGACTTCAGCTGTGTTAAGGGTGGAGAACCCAAAGCCAGAGGAGGAAGGAATGTGAGAGGAAGAATGGTACACAGGACCTGTAATTGGAGCAGGAGCATGGAGAGGCAGGCAAAGAGGGGCAGAGCAGCAAGGAAGAAACTGCAGGTTGAAAGAGGCAGAGGAGACTGTCCCTCTCCCCGGGTTGTCTCTGTACTGCTGGGCTACGAGGAACTGAGGACCATAAGAGGGTCTTAAGTCCTCAGCTTGCCTGAGTTGCACAGGGATGGTAACTTGAGGTGTGCTGTACCCACCTGTCTTTGTGTTTATGCCCACAGACCCCTTCGCCATGGGCTGACATAAGTCCCATGGGATGCGATGGGACAGGCTCAGACACGATGGACTCACCAGAGGCAACATACGGGATGAGGGAGAAGAGGAGCCCTGTGCTGTACAATGAGCTGGAGCCAGTGCCCAGAGGTGCTGGAAGCCAGCCAGGAGCAGGTGAGAAGTGCAGAGAGAAGGGAAACGGCTGGGGTAGGTAAGATACCAAGCCCTAAGACCTAGAATGGGGTGTTGCAGATGTCCTGGCTCACCAGAAGTGCCCCTTGGTGGGCCTACGGACAGGGGGTCTGTGCTGCCAGGGCCCAGGCCCTGCCCCCGGGCAGAGGGAGCAGTGCAGGAGGCAGTACCTTGCGCAGCCCACTGAAGGGTATGTTGAGGGGCAGGGAGAAGAGGTTCTCCACCAGCTGTTCAAAAGTTTTGGCCAGATCCTTGAACTGCTTTTCCTCCAGGCGGAGTCCCAGCAGAATCCGAGCTGCAATGCGGAAAGTTAAGGTTTTAGCGGAGGAATAAACTGCGATAGAGCCTGGCTCCATGCACCAGCCCCGCAGCTCCCAGCTCACAACCTTCTGGATCCGTGGCAGGTAGCTCTCCAGGGCGGCGCGGCTGAAGACTCTTGCCAGGATCTAGGAGGAGAAGGGGGGAAGAGAGGCAGGTAGTTAAAGCAGAGGGAGCACATATGCCACCGAGGCCCAGACCTGGGTCCGAGGTGCCACCTGGGCTGTGTGCTCTGTTGGGGTGGCTGCGAGGCTCACCTTGCGGCGCTGGCGGTGCAGGTCGCCGATGGAGCTGAGCAGAGTATGGGAGCCCAGGATGATGTGGGTGCTTTGGGGCCACTGTGTGCTGACCAGCGTGTGCTCACCCAGCAGGATCTTGCGGATGTTCTCAGCGCCTGTCACCCGCACCACCGGCCGGCCCAGGAGGTGGGTCTTGAAGACATTTCCATACCTCTCCCGCCGGGAGCTGTGGAAGCGGGAGCCCTGGGGACAAGCTGCAGGTTAGCCCGTGGCTCCCGCCAGCCCTTTCCCACCTCACCCCGTGCCCCGGTGCCTTACCTGGAGCAGCCAATGCAGAGTCTCCCCGAAGAAGGGCCAGCCCATGGAGCCCTTGGGCAGGGGCAGGGCGCTGGCGCGGTCCTGGCTAAGGCTCCAGCGCAGCGCCCACAGGTGCCGGCACAGGGCGACCAGCAGAGCCGGGACCAGCAGCGCCAGCGCCG
>VYXC01008040.1:298301-368060 GCA_013397175.1 Platysteira castanea
CGGGACGGCTGCCCCTGGGAGCGGGGTGTCCTCTACGCTCCGCCGGGAGCTCCCGGCGCCCCCTCGGGCCAGCCTGCCCAGGTAGCGAGTCCCGTCCCGGGCTCCGCCGACCAGGGAGCGCCCCAGTCCCGCGCCGCAGGCCCTACCGCCCCCGGCTTCCCGGACTGCAGCGGCAGTCGGGGCGATCCTGCAGTGCTCCCGGCCCGCAGCCCGCCGTCGGGGCCGCGCGGAGCCCCGGCCGCCTTCCCCGGGGGTAAATCACCAATGAGTCGGGACCTGCACAGGTCCCGCGAAACCGGCTCCGAGGTCTGTTCCGGTGTGTGAAATTAAACAGGAATGCGGGTGAGGTTTATATTACTGTATTTAGACCGTCAATAACTTAAAAATACAGCGAAAATGTACATTATTTTTACACGTTCCATTTGGTTTGTATTTGTTAGACATTCTCTTAGTGTCTAAAATAGCCAGGAGGGGACAGTGCAAAGAGACTGCTGGTGGGACAAAATGCTAATCGCTGGGATGGGGCTGGCGGGAGAAAGCGCAAACTAACAAACAGATGCGGCACGAAACCAACAGCGGCAAACCTATTCCTTACTGCAACCTGGGATAAAGAACCCGAGATCTTACAAAAGTACAGTTAGAAATAGTAACCCTGAGGAACAAAACCAAAACGAAACAGAATGTCACATAAAAAAGAACTCAAATGGTTATTTACATTCTCAACCTCAATATTAAACTCTTTTGGAGAACAAAGCCTGTAAGTCCTAATGCTAAATAGATATCAAGTCTAGTTCTCAGGTAGTTTTCAAAGGTACTAAAAATCAGAAGACTTTTTCATACCTCCAGACTACAAAACTTGGTATACAAAATTATGTCAAATCACTTTAAGGCTAATATACATTTAATGCAGAAAACAATAGGCGGCATCTGAAACACAAGTATCTCAATGCTTAAAAACATTAAATTAGGATTCAACCAGAAAACAGCAACTAAGGGATCATTTCTCAAATAATTCCTACTCAGAGCAAAATTTTGGACACCATATCTGCAGATATTTCAATAACATATTTACAGTTAAGCTGTTCCATGTACAATACAATTACGCTGGTTTTTATTGTACAATCTCATTTTTCACCATTTGTTTACAATATACAAAATAGTATTCGATCCATTAAAAATACATACAAAGAATTGTTTGTTCAAGACTCCATGTACAATCTATCTACTGCATTTTTGCTTTTCTCGGTCAAACAAAAGTACTAACTGGTATCACTATTTGCTTAGTAGAAATAGTGGCTAAGAAACATCTCTTGGTGTGATGAAATACTGTCAATTTAAGAGGCCTATGTGTGCTGGGACATACCATTCACTAAACTCCTAAGTTGCTTTACTACAGTCTCTATTAACTTCTGCTTGTCACGGTCATTCTTCCTGAACTGAGCAAAAATGTTGTTCTTTTTGCTGGAGTCTTTCATTCTAGAGAAATAAAAAAGCAAATGACAAACACATTAGAAACATAATTTGAAAAGTAAAAATCCAACTATTTAAATCGGTTTACTACTGTTCCTCTTTTGATCTTTCTGCTAATAAGAACTGAAAGATTACAAAACCTGTTCACTATGTGTTCTTAAATTAAACTTCTGCAATGCAGAAGTCATTTTAACAAATATTACTTCGCAAATAACCTGTAAGTATTAAGCAAATACCCCTTCAGCAGGACCCTTGATCCTACAAATTGCCTTAGGAGAGAAGCAAGTCAGAAAACCCGTTAGTATCATCTGCTTCCATGGTAAATTCAGACTCGGCAAATTGGGTGAGTTTTGTTCACCGTCAATAACAGGCATCTATATCGCTGATTTCCCGTACCAACGGATTTAAAAACGAAATTCGGGAAATGAAGTAAGTTACAGAAACAATATTTCATAACAATATAGGGGATACGTACCCTCTGTGAACTCTGCAAAAGACATTTTCATCGCAGGCAGGAGAGGAGAGAAAACACTGTTAGAAAGCATCTTTAAACCGCAACGTGTTTTGATGCGGCTTTTACAAGCAGGTTGGTATCAGACTGCGGTAACGCGCCCTGCTCACCCTGCCCTCCCAGCCCGCCCGCCAGGCCGGCCGAAACGCTAGCATCGGCTTCACTACGGCCAGAGCTCAGCGTTTCCTTTCCCAGAGCGGCAATTCGGGCAGCCGCTGGCTGCTCCCGCGGCCCCGGCCCCGCCGCCGCCCCGCGAGGGTCTCGGCACCGGGACACCGACATGCTGCGGGCTCTGGCCGCTGCCGCTCCTGGCAGGGCGGCTCCGGCCCCGGCGCCTCTCTGCATCCCCGCGCCGGCAGCTCCGGCCCCGGCCCCCGCACTTACTTCTCCAGGAGCGTGAGGGCCGTGCTGGGGTTGACCCGCAGGTACTTGGAGGTGGCCTGTCCGTAGTCAGCCAGGTAGGTGGACCAGTCCCACACCATGAAGAGGTCCAGGAGCTGCGGGGGGAGAGGCGGGTGAGGGAGTGCGGGGCGGCTCTGCCGAGAGAGGCCGGGCGCAGCCCCTCGCCGAGCCTAGCCAACACCCCCCATTCACCTGCTCATTTCTTTCTTTAATGTGTCTCACCTCCCTCCGTGTGCAGGGAGGCAACTGTGCAGGTTCGGCCCCAGGAGGGGATGCTAATGGCTTCACGCTTTGGTGTTTGGGAATTTGCTTTACCGTGGGGAGCAAGACAGGGATGCTCGTATCTGCTGCTTCTCACAATAATTTAAACCAGAGGTTCAGGTAGTCTCAACTAAGTGTGTTAAATACCTCCTGCTGCACTCTCCATTGCGACTGATCCCTGAAACTCAGTGCCAAGCCCCAGGCACACTTCTGGCCCAAACAAACCCAAACACTTCAACGGAGGAACAAAAAGTCTCCAAGCACAGTCCTGCGCCTGGCTGCAGTTTCAAATCAGGCCTTTGACTCATGATCTCAGAGCTGTTCAACAAAAAAACAGCCTGCTTTTACAATCAGACGCAATGCCGAACCTCCAGCAGCCAGCACCCTCACAGCCCTCAAAGTCTAATTCCTTCTCCATCATCACGGGGTGCAGGCCGGGCACCGCTGGGCACCCTGCCCAGGCTGCCAGGGGCCAGGGCACAGGCAGTCCCACTCGGGGATGTCTTTCCCACGGCTACCTGCGGCCGGCGGGCCCCACTGCCATTGACGTCAATGGTGGGGCGCCCCAGCTTCCCCCTGCGTCTGGTGCCTGGCCTTGTCCTGCTGCTGAGGGCTAACAAGGGCTTGTTCTCAGGCTGTCCTGTGTTAGCCAAACCTACTGTTAAAATAAGCGTTGGGAACCACTAACAACACTTTGCCCCAGTGCACAGTACCCGCGGCTGCTCTGCTGAGCTGGGTCCTCAGTGTAACCTAGAGTCCTGCCTGCCTGGAGACCTGCCAAATGAGTAATGCTGGAAAGGTGGGCTGGAACAGGATTTTGTGTAATAAAACCACTTTAAAAAAATGTAACAGACTACTGCAAGTCACACCATTTTGCTATTTCAGGGAAGAACCCTGTTCACTTCAAACATTCACTTCTGCTAAGCCAGACCAGAGCTGGTACACCTGGGGCACAACAGTAGCAGCCCCTGATCCTGCAGGCAGAGCTGCAGCAGGCGCCTGCTCCTCTCACTTCTCAGGCTACTCTAAGAGGAGGGACTGCACCTCAGAGAACCTTGCCTTACTCAAATTTCTCAGCCTGATAAACTGTCAGAGCGGTCCAGTAATGTTCATGCCCAAAATCATAACACCAATTTATTTACAGAATAAAAGCATACACCCAGTCTTCCCAGCTTCAAATTTCTATGCCTTTTTGCAATTTTTTTCCACTTCCAAAACACTTTCTTATGTTACTTTCAAATAGTGTGTCTAATTTAAATATATAATTTTCTAATTAATTACTCCTTCCTTACTTGTAGTGTAGTCTTTTAGGACTAGGTAGCAACCTTTCCTGGCATTATAATGGACCTCTGACACACCTACTGCTCTGTCATCCCAAAGACCTCCAGGGACCCTTACAAACCTCAGTGACACCTACATTTTACATTTCCCTATCTCACAGGGGTGAAAGGATTTAAAACCCATGGAGGCTATTTCATTCTTTGCTGACCAGATATCCACAATAACCACCAAGGTCAAATTCAAACAGTTCTTTCCCACAAAGCTCTTTCTCAAGATGGACACCACCAATTTTACTGAGCTGCAGAGAACATGCCTTTAGTCACTAAGCAAGCAGACTTGGGAAGGCTTGATAACTCAGAAATTAGTATAATTTGTGAAACCCACAGCCTAGCCTCACTTGCTGCTGCATGTTACTCACCACGTGTTATTGCCTGTGTTACATAGTTAGTGCCCAGTCCTCATAGAGGTATTTTAAAGCACAACCAAAAGAATGGAAAGATAGGACATGCAGATGCACAAGACAAGCTGTGAGGATGAAGCTGACAGGAACCCAAACTATATAATCTGGTCATTAATAACTTACTGCTACTTACAGCGCAACTTGTCATGGGCTCCACATGGGACACGGTCCCTAAGGATGGACCAGTGTTCCTGCAGCTGTATTCAGTGAGTCAGAGGTGAAAGATTTCATTTCTTATCCCTATTGTAACATTGAAATTGAGGATTCTGGGTGAATCCTAAACAACCCTGAAGTTGATATGGGTGAAAGCTATCTAAAGGCATCCTGTTAGCAATGTGTGGCCCAAAGCCATTGATGACTGACACAACTACAGTCCTGATAAGTTCAAAGAAACTTCCCTGACAATACTGCATGAGTGAATTTCATACGATGCTTTCGATGGTTGACTCAACTGTCTGACTGTGCCATAGCTCTGGGAAATCTCAGTCATAGTGATGGCTGGAAGATTACACCTCATTTGTCACCTGGCCAAACATAAGTAAGCATGTAGTGCACTAAATGGACCATGAAGTCTGTTGGTTTTCAACATGAGGTAAAAAAATGTCATACAGAATATGAAGCATATTCTGTGCACTCCAAGACAGTCCTGGCTCTGAAGAGTGAACACCCCAAGAGACTACTGGCAAGGGGGATACCCAGAGCTTCTTCCCTGCTCCATGCCGGGTCAAAGAGCTGCACGCAACCAATCTCATGCTAATAAATCTCTTAAGTTCAAGCAGCTGTCATGACATGTGGCAGGTAGCTCAAAGGCCCAGACATGCAATCAAATGACACATGCCACTCAGTCACAGCCTCTTTCCCTCCTTCTGTGCATCTGTTCAGGGGCTGCAATCATGCCCTGGCTCTGGAGTAAATGTGGCAGGGAGTTGCAGACACTGCTGCTGTGCACAACTATGCATTGTGCATTTTGTCCCCCTCGAAGCTGCAGTTCTGCACCGTGGCATACTGCTGTATGCAGTGGGCTTTGACAGCAAGTACTGCACGCCGTGGGTGGGCAAGAGCTGCCTGGTGTGCAGGTCTTGGGATCTGTGTCCTGGCCATTGTTATCACCTGCATCTGCCCTGGCACCTGGTCTTGGCGGATGCAGAGCCCGTGCAGGCGCTTTGTGAGGGGAGCAGGTTGGCGAGCAGCCAGCGGCAGGGAGGACAGTCTAGCAGAAATGACTCACTGGCCCCAGGACCACCACATGGGCGGTGGGAAGTAACTTCAATCCATTCATGCAAAGCTTCACTCGAGCACAACACAACACCAAATTCACCTTCACTCCTGCAGCAACAATGCAGAGGTGTTGACTCACCAATCTGTTTCAATTTCTACTGCTCTGTTCCATTCTGATTTACGCCACATTTTGCTATACAAATGTGTGCCCTATTTAAACATTTTAATTCCTCTCCCTGATATAGAAGAAGTGGGACTGTCTTGGCCACAGGCATATGATGTACATGAAGCACAAGAGGATTTGCTGGTTCTGTGACAGTTGACAGTGGTTTTTACTGCAGCACCTAGGATCTAAAATTACTAAAGGCCAAGTTAAAGCAACATTTCCCTACTATTTTTTTATCTATTAAAGCTTTCACTATTACTGAGACAATAACTGAAAATGAGATGCATTGTCTAGCAAGGAATGGTCCACACTGGCATATACTGTCAAAAGATATATACGGGCAAAGAGTAGGTCCTGGCAGTAAGTATTTCCCAGGCTCAGAAATCAAAGGCCACAGAGTGTATCACATCATACTGGTGCTACTGGCTGCAACTCCTTCAAGGTTAGAATGTGCATTGCTTGTCTTGAAATTACAACAGGAAAAATGTTTATTTTGCACATGCATCTTTCCAAAGTTAACATGTACAGAAAAAACTTCAGACGCAAAGGCAGTCTCCCCCACTACTCAGAGTCTGGAGGCAGTGCAGCCCATTTTGGCTGTTAGAAAGCTCCTCAGCCCTACCTAGGGAGCCACCCAAGGGTGTTCAGTCAGAACCAGCTTATCATGCAGCCAAAACACTGTGAAGCACCAAATAAACTGCATATATGTACTCTGCTACACAAGAACAATGGCACTGCTGTGCTCTTTATCCCATAATAACCATGAAAAGTAAGAATAAGCTCAGACAGGCAATACTATACCTGAGTATTTTATAATGAAGCAAAATATGCTTCCCTAGGAGCAAGGAGCAATTATTGCTATCTGACTAGGAACAATTTGCAGAGAAGTGTGTGTGTCTGAGTCATTACAAAAAAAAAAAANNGGATTAAAAAAAACCCCAACCCTACAAGCCAGTACACCACAGAGAACATCCTATATATGTCCACTTACTTACATTTACAAGATATAGTATATACTTCCACCTTATTTAAAGCATTTTGCCTCTTCTAAAGGCGTGATAGAAGTGGAACCTTTATCCAACATCTTGGAACCATCAGGGCTGATGACCAGAGACCAGCATGTTTATTTTACTGTACGTGCAACAGTGTTGCTTTCCCAAACCATTACATTATTAGTCACATATATACTTCTAACATTATAGGTAACTAAAGCCTCTGGTTGCTGTTCTGCACTTTTATTTTGAATTATGCCCTACAGTGCTTTGATTTTGTAATTTTCCTTTCATGTGTAGGTATTTTCTAAATGCTTTCTATGTCTAACATTAGGTGTCTCTATAGAAATAAACACCACTTGGAAAAGAAAAGGTGTTTATATGTACCTGGTAAAAGTTTATAGGAATTTCTGACATTATACAGATAACACTGCTATTTTTAATTAGAAGACTTTTATTTTAAAAGATACTAAACTATGCTTTGGTTAAAAGAGCTCCTACTGTAAGACCTTGGTAGCTAACAGGATCAGTTAACACAAAATATTACAATATTTATGCTATGAGGGGAAAAGATCTTAAAATTTTAGGGACAGAATTCTGATTTCAAATAGGGTACTTGTACCCATTCTTCAAAGCTAGTACTCTAGTGTTTTCCCAGTATCTAGGTGATATGGCCGTGTTTGGATAGAAATTACTGTTCATCATTGCTCACTAAAGCTTTGCATTGTATTACCTAAAGTTCAGAGCAGCTCAGCCATAGTCCTGTATTTAGGCCATCTTGTAATTACGTGAGAATTTTGTGCACTGGGAACTGCTGGAATCGACCATCCGGCCCTTTCAATGCCATTTGAGCCTCTTGTCACATCCTCAGATATCATACAGATGCCCTTTCCTTTTTACTTTTGGGCAACTGTCAGGAATAATCTTGGAAGAGAACGCAACTTTGGGAACTAGCTATGCACAGAGTGAACACAGCAACAGACAGAAGGAGGAGACATGAGCTTTGCAAATGGAAATGGGGGCAGTGTCCATTAGACAAGAGCAACTGCGCTGGTTATACTACAAAAATCGTAATTGTAAATCATCAAGGTAGCTTAGTGCAAGTTGTAATGATGCCATTATCTCTTCTGAAGCAGCATGAGCATCAGCAAATAGCTTTGGTTGTATAAATGGCACCAGTGATTCAGGAGCTGGAGATAAAACTGAGTTATACACTTAATATCCTACTTACCTTTCAGTAAAGTCAAATATTCCATCCAAAGAAAAGTAATTCTTTAACATATCACTGTCAGTTATGTCAGTTCTGGCCCACTCTCCTTGCTCACAAGCTGAATATTTCTCATGCTAAATAGTTTATTAACCCCTAATCACCCAGTTACTTCTGGACTTGATTGCATGTGTAATTACCTTTTGTCAGGTACAATTTGCCTGATAAACATGTCAGAACACTTGCTGCTTAGTCTGTTGAAACAGATAAATACTGTCTTTCCACAGCCTTGGGGCATAATTAACAGGGAAAAAAAAGGCAGTTATAAAAACACACAGAAGCTGATTCAGTGAGGCAGGAGTTCACAGCGTGCAGCCCGCCAAGGCCCATTGCCCGGCCCGATACGCTTGCCTGAGCTCTTATTGAGTTCCAGCCTGCTGTGACAGGGCACCGGGGGCAGCCCTCAAAAACTGAGATTTTAAAGTAGGTTTCCACGTGAACTTCAAAAAAGAGTGGGATGATGCCTGTTTGGGGAAAAAAAAAAAAAAGAAAAGAAAAAAACCAACACAGTGAAGCAGCAGATAATGAAATTGGTAGAGTCCCTGTCTTCATTAAGTGTTATACGCTCAAGTAGACTCCTGGGACAGAACCAGGAAGGGAAAAACTAAAAGAAGGCAGAGGAAAAAAAAAAAATCAGGAAAAGCAAACCGGTCAGGATTAAATAAAAATGCTTTGTGGCATCCTTGGGCTCAATTGCTTCTGATTTCTGCCCTGCAGTGTTTGCAGGTTATGTACCCATGCGCTACGGGGAGTGCGAAAAAAGAAATCCTTACCTGACCTCTGGATAACCCAAACAGGAGATTAGCCCATTTCCAAGCAAAGCAGGTTGTCACACTGTTAGGCCAATTGCTTCTATTGACACTTTGCATAAACATCTTACACAGGGTGATCAGAAAGGACTGTTATGCCATTAACGCTCTTTTTATTTTTTTATACCTAAGTCTTACAGAATAAAGGCCTTTCTGAGTAAAGGATAACAAAAGGGTCAAAAGGTCACAAACATTCTTTTAAGTAGGCAAAAATCGGGGAAGTTTAGATTCATTGAAAAGTGCAAATTGGAATTTTTTGCGTCTTGAAACATTACAGCATACTCAGCCTTTTCTAATTTCACTTCTAGTAAATTCATTATCTACTTAATTGTGCGTTTTTACTTTTACTTTTAAATAAGAAAAATGCTTAAGTCTTCATGTTAGGAAATAGCAAGCTGTCTAACCTTCTCAGCTCATCAGTACTCTAAATAGACTTAGATATTACCATTAAAATCCTCGCGAGGACCAGTGTGAAAATATATAGAACTTTTTCTTGGAAGTGGGATGACTGAACAGTCTCTCATGTACAGTTTTCACGTAATTTACACAGCATGTGGTTTGCACTGTGTACAGCAAAATATTCTATATTTTCTTTTGTTTTGCTTTTGCTTTGATCAGAGATGGAAACAATCTCCCTTTAATAGTATAAAAGCCACCTGCTGGGCATCACAGACTACAGCTAATTGGTAAATTCTTTGAAATTTTGATATAATGGATTTTGACCTCTTTAATTAAAAAAACCCCAAAGCCTAGAATACGGTGAACTCTTCTGGGAAATGAACAGTGCCAAGCATATACAACTGCAAGCTACACCCAACCTTTACTTAGGAAAGAATACAGAAGTAACATTACAATTTTTTCCTTGAGGACGCATGGCTTTTGACCCAGAAAAAAAAAAAAAAAGACTGTTGCTAGCTACGTATCATTTAAGTCATTAAGATAAAGAAATAGCAAATACATTGATATTTCAATTATTACTACTTTTACTGGGGCTTGGAGCTAAAAAGCACCAAACATGCAGGGGACTTTTTCATTTTAAACACAGTAAACTCACAAAAGCCACTCACAAATGTTCCAGTCCTCAACATTTCCTACTCCTAGGAACTCACACTGTACCAATCCACCCCACCTTGTATTCAGAATGACAAATGGGTTTCACGACCCAAAAGGAAGCCTGTCAACCAGAATCGTTGCTGTTTCATAATCTCTGACATAACGTTAACCTTTCAGTGGAGCTATAATCTCATTGCTTTGGGAACTCTGAGGCAGCACTGTCTTTCTTTTGTTAAAACACTTATTTATATTCTGCCCAGCATAATGGGGCCATGGTCCATGACTGGGACTCATAGGCACTGCAGTAACACAGCTACACAACAGTAACAACACTTTTAAAATCTTTGCTTAGGTTTCATGCACAAGTATACATGAATATATGTTACACAGGTATACACTTATTTCCAACAAAAACTGTATGCATGACCATGAAGGTAACACCATCATTATTCACCAAGTTATGCTCCTGTTAATTAAAGCATGCACACCATGAAAGCACTTACTAAATTGGAAAAAAAACCATAAAGGACCAGGATCAGAATCAGAACTGGACAAAGACAAGCCTTGTTTACTCTGAACATTTCTTGGTTACAAAGGGAAAACAGAACTCCTTAAAATATAGATACCTAAGTCCAGCTTGAAAGAAAAAAAGACGGAGCTTGCTAACCGTAGAATAACACCATACCAACCAAACACAATTATCACTTAATCAGTAGGTGTTCCTTACTGCTGACAAACATCTTGTTAGCCTGGTTAGCAAGTCTGCCTGCCACTTGCCAAAATATTTTGTTTTATTTAGACCTGGTGACTTATTTTATGAATGTGGTGAATTTTAAAATCCCCCCTACTGATCACATAACTGGAATAACGCACATTGGTCTTGTATTTCAAAGTGTATATTGATCTCTTGATCTGTGAATATCTCCCTGTAGTTTATGCTACCCTTCTTCTGAATTGGTACAACAAATGGATTTTCAAAGTGATGTTATGGGGACTTAGCTATGCAATTCCCATTAGTGTCAATGGGGGTCGCAGGCTAAATTCCTAGACAATGCTTTGAAAACTGAGCCCTGGATTTTCAAAGGAAGGATAGTCTGTGTTAGAAAGGCAGTGTATTTCAGTGTTTAAGCCACTGCATTAAAACGTGCCTTTTTCTTTAAAGCACCATGCATTTAGAAATTTTATCTAAATTTGGGAGATTGAAATGCTCAAAAGAATGAAACAATTTTGTATTTAAATGCTACCATCTGTCTCAAACTTATAAGTGAAATTGTATCTGTCACTATCTTGAATGTTGGGATACAATCTTCAACACATTCATATATGTACAATGTATAATGTTATGACAGCTGAACCACTGGGATTTGTTGCTATGCTAAGAAAAAACCAAAAGTTACTTTTATTCATATATCTTCTATAAGAAAAAAATTCTTGCAAAGGGCAGAATTCTTTCCTAAAATCTGGACCTTGTGGTACACTTTGAGACATGTCTGGTCTTGTTACATTCATGAACATGCCAAAATAATTTTTTTAATATTCTTTGGCACTTCAAATGAACATAGGCCTGCCTACAAAATAAAACACTTGCTGCTGAAGTCACATGAACAAGCTTTCTGCTGTTACTATAACCAGAAAAACACAATGTGTAATTTTTAAAAATCCCATTAAAACTTCAAGCAGCCCAAGATGTAACATCTGAAGACAGAGAAAAGTAGTTTCTGAGACAAATATAAATAGCTAGGCCCTATGAAATACACAGTATAGCAACAAGTAATACCTCTTCAAAGAAGATTTGTTTAATTACTGTGAAAATGTTTATTATGAAGTGTGTTGTTCTTCATCATTAAAGAATAAGCTGGACTAGTAGCAAAAGAACTGTCTTTGGAGTCTAGAAACAGGGAAGAGTTTGAAAAGCAGGAGCCTGGCAGACAGTCAGGCTCCAGAGGGCACGGGCTCGGGCCAAATTGCTCCTGTCAAGCGTGTTAGTCCGTACACAAAGTCCCTTTAGACAAAGCATAAAACTATGTCAATGGCAAAATTTGTGTGGATTAAAAATTGTGGATTATGCAATGGTCAGGTCATTCACCATTTTTTCTGGTTTTGAGCTCCTGACACAAAGGTGTACACGCTCAAACAGCACACAGGGGTGACAAGTGCAGCCCCTCAAAACAGGCCATATGCTTATCACCTGAATGAGACTTTGAAAACACAATTTCAACTGCTAAAATTATGAAGCATTTAATACAGCACAGTTAAATCTCAGCTGTCATTTTCACTCAGCTTCTGGTTGTTTTTTTAAACACAGGTTTGCCAGTAGTACTTAAATATTGACATCTACCAAAAAGGAATTTTACAGTTTAGTTTATTTGATTTTTAATTTTTTATAGGCACTTCTTTTTTACTTGCACTAAACTTACACAGGTTTGCTTTGAACTATTCACTCTTCTATGAAATAATGCCATAAATAGCACATGATGAGGCATAGCATCCTAAAATAAGTTTCTTGGGGATTAGAACTGTATCACTTGTCTCAATCCTTCCTGTAAAAATCCATCTGAGACAATTCACTATAAAAACATCTTCAAAAAGTTCAAAATATCAAGTTAAATTTTAACCACCTTCTCTGGTTTAGAGGTGGGTCTAATTTAAAATAATCTCATTTGGTGTAACTAGAATAAAATTCAAGCACAAAACATACTCACTTCAACTTCCATACTGTGTTCTGAAATGGAACATTCTTGTCCCATCTGTCACATTTAATATTTAGCACTACCCGTAAGAGTAACTCCAGATGCCTGCAGTCTTACAAGTTTATATATACACACCGTATCAGGAGAAGTCATTATCTGACAAATGCTGGTTTTAACTACCCCAAACTGTCCTTGTATACACACACATCTCATCTAGACTGTCAGGCTGCTGTACCCTAGAACTAATCACCTGCAGTGGTCTGCCCAAGTATAATTACAACTCCAAGTTTAAATTTCAGTCCGGTTACTTCTAGGATTGAAGGAAGGAATTTTAGATATGCAGTCCTGGCATGCAAATGCAAACTGATGCCTATGGAAAGACAAGTGAGCATGGCACAGCTCCATGGCATCAGCTTCATGCTTATAGAGGAGGCGAAGACTTCAGCTCTTTGTGTGAAGCTGCAGCTCAAGAACAGACTCAGGACGCCGCTAGCCCGGGCACCGCTGGGCACTAGGGATTCAGTGAATGGGGCATTTCCCTCCCCTAATTTTGCAGTCTTTTCTTGTCATATTCTGACTTGGACCAAAACACCAGAGAAAATTACATCTATGAAATATGCTGAAATTACATTGCCACAGAGACTGATTGAACTTAACAGGAGGATATACATCAGGTCTATAACGTTTGTGAGCACCTCTTGAATCTGCAGCAATTGGTCTCCACAGAAGTCCATGATCTGTAGTGTGTACTATGAATCACATCATTTCCACTGAGATAACCTGAGGTTCTGCAGCAGATAAGGGGAAATAGTTTTTTCAACACAACAGAGTAATTATTTTTTAATTTACAACTTTTTCTTTGGCTTGGTTTCTTTTAGGATCTGTGCATTTCTCAAAAGCTGCACATCTAAAATAAAAAAATTACAGCTACAGTGTACCAGGTTCTTCTCTTAGGCGGCCATCAAACACTTCAAATTTTATATACAAGGCATCTTTCTGAAAAACTTCTGCAGGAACCAGATACAAATACAGCAACTGCTCAGTAAAGCATCTCAGCTGATCTTGGGTGCTGAGTTAGAATACATGAAAAGCCACTGAAATTCAAGACATAACAGGCCACAAACCAGCATAATTTTGTTTGCATCCAGAAACAAAAATCCAGTGCAATCCACAAGGCACAGACGCTTACAGATGTGGCCATTTTAAGTTTACTGTAAACAGATAGCTATTTCTTCCAAAGTAGTGCACTCAGGGTATGGCTGCATAACCACCCTTTACAGCAGATGAAGTTACATCCCTTAGGGAAAGCTATGCTAGACCTGAGAACCACTGGACAAGGAATTCCACAATCAGTATCTCAGGAATGTAAATAGAAACAAGTTAAAAGAAAAGCCAAAATCACTAGGAAAATATTTTCATATTCTTTAATAGACAACCTTCACTTTCCTCTTCAGCTACAAGAAGACATTTACTGCCATATTTATATCTATCAAATGACTCTAAAAACATTTTAGCAAAAACTACAGCTCATATAAAATCCTGGTTTTGTTTTGTTAACTTGTTGTCTGGATAACTTAGTTTAACAAAGGCTTCCAAGCCCAGCAAGTTGTAACCTGGATATCTCAGAATTTCCTTTTTTTATTGGGTTTTTGCAAAAGATCTTTCTCCTCTGGCTGCTATTTGCAAACATATTACAAAAAACTCCTTTTTGCTTAAAGGCAATAATTCAATACAATTTCTCTTTTAATAAATACATCTTCAACAAATTATTCTCCTTAGAAGCTGATCTTTTTCCTTTAGATTACACCTTTTCCCCTCACCTCTATAGACAATATTTTCTTTAAATGTTTTATCTGAAAATTTCTTATGATTGCCCTGGAAGACTGAGTAATTCCAAATTCTGTTATATGCCATTTGCAATAATTACTCCTTGTATTTTAGCTCCAACAGATCCCAGTACACATGGAACTTTTGCTGAGTAATGATGGCAAAATTCAGCCTCTAATGCCTCCTGCAATTTGAAAACATCTTCCCCTGATTTTACTTGCCACTTTGAAATGTTATCCCTTTCTAGTGAGTAATCCTGTGCTAGATTCTTTTGCTTCTTAAATGAACATTATTCTCACTCTTTATTGACTGACCAGATCTATTATCACATGTAAGCAGTGTTAATCCTCTAGTAATTAACACCCTTATTAAAGTAATTTTAATTCAAAGAAGTTTAAATCACATTATTGGTTTTACTTAATTAAGCTATGAGGGTTGCTTTATACTGTCATTTGAGTTTTCAGCTTGTGCCTTTTCTACCAGTTACGCAGGTCCCCCCTGCACACACCTCACCCTGACACACACAAAGCACCACCACCAGCAACCCACCCCACACAGATACCATGGCATTTCTGTCTAGGAGTTATTCAACATTATTCCATTTCACTGTGAACTTTTTCAACTATTCTGTATGCCAACGGATGCAAGATGTAGACACTATACTAAACATTTTACCATTCCCAGAACTGTCATTTGGATGTGCATTGGAATGATAGTATCAAATTCATCCTTCCACAGGACTCGGTATCTTGATAGTGCCTAAAGTGAAAGAGCCACTTTTAATGTCCTACTCATACATCCTAAGCAAAGGCAAACATTTTTATTTAAACCTCAGACTGGCAAAAAGAAACAATCCGAAAGCACTGACTTGTGTCACTTACAAAGGCCACTTTTTCTGTTACTTTGAAAATAAGTCAGGTTTTAAAATTGTGGTTTTGTGTGTTCTACTGCATGTTCCTTTCTATGGGAAAATATATGATGGCCTACATTGTCTTGCAGATCTCAGGTAGCTACCCAATTGACACATTTGACACAGGGTCAAAAGATGAAAACTGTCTTCTGGTTTAACCGCATCATGTTACACTGTGCACTCTGGAAGAGTGTGGGCTAATTATGTGTCCTCCTGAACGATTTCCTGGAGACACACTACTGAAACCGAGAAAGCTTGAGTTCTCCTGGGAATGAGGCAACATGATGGTTTCATGGACTTTATACACCATTAACTGTGTACTGAAAGTCCTTTTCTTTCTTTGGATAAAAACAGCTCTTCAAATTTCTATTGTTTAAAAAAGAAATGTTCTTAATGGGTCTCAGCATAAACCATGGAAAATGATAAACACAAAGAAAAGGGTAAGAACAATAAAGTACATTTACAGACACAAACTGGCTGTTAATCTTTTTTCCCCTTCATTCCCTATTTTTATGTTCTTCTTTTCTCCCCATCATCTAGTGCTTCCATCTACTCATATTTTGATTTTTTAATTTTTTTTTTTGCATTTCTGCTATATTCACTCTTTATTCACCACCATCACACTTTCCATAATTGTGGGGTCTTTTAAAGTTGCACTGTTCCTTTGCTACTGACGCTCCAGAGAAAGTCCTCTGCAAGGAGGACACAATCTATATGTGAATTTTCCATGTAAACTTTATTTTAATATTCTTTAAAATAGCACAATTTGTAAGAGGATAAATTGCTTCAAACCTGACACACCCATGAGAGCCATAAATGTTAACATAGATGATAAGGTGGATTTTACATTTGCCCTACAGTGACTTCCAAAGATGACATGGACTTTCTTTTTCACTGAAGAAACTAGCAAAAGGAGTATTCTGTCTGCTGCATGTGACTGACAGATAATTTAGAAAAGGAATGGAACTTAAGTATGTTGATTGATGCAACTGAAAAAATACTGAATGCAAATCTGTAGGGTTAAAGGGTTAGTACTGCTGCTCAGTACAGACTACATACCAGTGATACTACCAGGTTATCTAAGGCTGGAGAATGTAAGCGATTTTGGTGCAGAAATTAGTTAATACACTAATGCAGCTACCAGTCCCATGGCTCCCTGATGGGAGATGAGGACTTAAAAATGTTAGGAGAATACAAATAACATGTAATTTGAAGGAAAACAATAATTTTCTTCTCTTGTGTTGTTCAATTAACAATCCTTATTCATTACTCGTAGGAACCACATATTGCTCACAGAATTCAGAGGAAGTACTGGGGACATGGGGGCTTCAAAACTGAACTCAGTCCATCAGCTCAGGGTTACAGAAGGGCCCAGACACAACGGTGGAGATCCTGCAGCAACTGGCTGTCAGCAGGAAGACAACAGCTTGATATAACGTAGTCACAAACCTGGGAAAGTTCTGCACCCAAATCTTTCTTCCTTGCATGTACATAATTTCTTACATGACAAAGGCAAGGACTGGATGGGAGTAAAACTGCCAGCAGATAAATATGTAGAGAGAATCTTCATTTCACTGAATAACTTCCACCAAATGGAATGCCTATCAGTGACTCAAAAGGTAAGTAGAATTTTACAAATGTAACAGGCACATAGATCAACTTCCAATTCAAGGAAGATATTTGTTAATTGAGAAATTATCTGGAAGTGAACCTTCTGAAACTTTCCTATCAACAGGTCCTTCTGCAAAAGAATAAAACCTTCTCCAGATAAAGCTTATTTAGTGCCTTCTCTCATAATGTCTTTGGAAATGGCTGCTTGATAAAGTGTTCCACAGCATACCAGTTATTAAAGAAATTCAGTGTCATGCCCAAGAAAATGGAAGCATTTGGGTTCTAACATTATGTGCAGAGTATTCTTGGGATTTCACTTCAACTACCAAGGATACAATTTAGTTCCATTTAGGTCCCAATCTTATAAGAATTTCCTATGTAACCATGGGATGAGCTTTCTTGAATGGAAAGGTTTTCCAGAGATATGAAGTTTTCATCATAACAACAGCTCTGTAGGTTTTGAATTAATTGATTAACTATTTCTAAACTGTGTCTTGCAAAAGTAATGATGACCAAGAAGAGCTTTAAGCTGATTAAATGTGACAGTTGGTAGTATTCAAATAGGGATTTGGATATGTCCATCTAAATAGTCTTGACAGCAGCCTTTGCCAACTTTTTCTTTTCTTTTTTTTTTTTTCCCTTAATATCTCCTTTGATCAACCTCTCCAGTGAAACTTTTAGTGATTTCTATGATAGTAGCATTTAGAAGATGAAACTCCCCTGCACAGTTCTACATCAAGTGTTTCACCCGCACATGACAAATGAGATCAATAAATGCAATTTCCTGCCTCAGTTCTCAAAATTATAAATTCACCTAACAACAACAAAAATGCCCTAACTAAGGCTTATGTTCTTATTCAAGACTGTTATCTGCAGGTCTCTAAGTCAAGCTGAGTCAGTGCTTCACAAGTTCTGTCATTTTCTAAACACACAGTACAGATTTCTTGTTGGTTTATTTAGTTCTTGTGTGTATCTTGTTAGGTAAGAGGAGAACTGAGATAATTGTATCCCTTAAACTAACTAGCTTAAAGAAACAACAAGAAAATTTTATTTTTTGTAACTTCCATGATTTAGGTACCTACGGCACTCTTTACTGTCAATTAAGAGATGGCATTCTGTTTAAGCATTACACCTTTACACCTCACAGCCTTTTGTGCACAATATACTATACTTCCCTTTGGAGAAACTGGTAAGGTTTTTGCCATAGATGGAACAGGGCATCTTGTAGCTAAATGGCCATACGTGTATCATTTTAGTTAAGTGACGTATTGATAGAGCTACTGAAGTAAAGTAACAGCATTTGTACACTGAGGTTTTCAAACCTGTTTTCAGGTATGCCCCCTCTACCAGGATCTAGAGGAAAAACCTAGTACATAATCAGCATGTTATTTACACTTCTCTGCTGAAAAAGGGGTATTTAGATGAACTGGATACAATCTGTTTTGCGCTGAGTTTGATGAATGATTTAACGTCCCAAAGAATACACAGACACTGGCATGTGTGCTTTTAGTTTCTGGCAGTAACAGGGTAGGAATACTTACTACCAGGAAATGACTGACTTGCCACTCTGCTTTGATTCTGCAAATCCTTATCAAGATGGTGAATCCAAAGCCATGCTTGTTTTTGACCCCCTGCTGCTGATTTCTGCGCATTTGTTACCAAAGCTTCCTAATTCTTACCAGCTGGCAGGTATAAATCCCATCCCAGTAATGAGCTGGCTTGCTTCTGTGTACAGAGCACTGATTGAGATCTTCCTCACAAATATCTATACACCCAGCTTGTGATCTGAACCTACTGTGATTAACTATAGGCTTTGCAGAATCTAGCTGAGAAGGAGAAATCAAAAGTAAGAGATTCCATTAGGGAATATAAGTGCTTACAAACAAGTTGTCACATTTATGTGAAGAATTCCTGTTTACTTGGAAGAATATAGTACTCTTAAGAAATACTGTGTCTTCCCAGCAAGCCAGGTAACGCGTATTTTGCCTGCAGTCATACTCAAATAACTGTGTCATTTTAAACTCAGAGGTGCATATGTATGCTGCCATTGTATAGTGCAAATATATGAGATACTGAAACTTGACATGTGCCTGTTCTGCTCACAGTGTGTTTCAAGCCTTCCTGCCTTAGTGCGAAGTCAATTTATGGAGAAGGGAAAGTCCAGGAAGAATTGCCTTCCTCCTCCAGCAAAGTGAGGATCTATGTTCTGAAATCCAGGGAGATGCAACTCCTGTTCTGTTGCTGTCTGAAACCTGAGCTCCTTTCTTTAGCTAAATAAGCAGCATTGCACTGAAAACTAGAGAAGCACAAATCCCATTACATAGCACCCTGAGGCTGGGCTTCATGTTACAGATGTAACATGCTCCTCTGCTTCTTCAGAGAAGCTGGGGAGCGCAAAACAGGGGGAAAGGGATCAGTAAGCATTGTGAAAGAGCCTCTGTGAAGATGAAAGTCTCAGCAGTCATTTCCCTCAGGAGGCAAAAGATGAAATGTTCTATACTACTTTCTAATTAAAAATTCAAACTGTTGCCTTATGAAGTCTTACTTTTTATCTTCAAACTCTGGAGTTTTTAAGACTTACTCCTAAACATACTGTTCAAGATTCCTCCCTCTTGAAAAATCTTGATGTTTTCTCAGTTCGTGACTCTTTTTCAGAACAGAGGTTGGGGTGAGTGTACCCCACTAATTTCAAAGCCTAGGCACTCTGGGGGCTGGAAGCTTGTAAAGGAAGCCAGAGTACAGCTTTAGAGGCCTCAACCTCCATGAGTTATGGTGAACAGGTTGGGCAACAGGCTGCAACTTATTCTCTGGGATCTACTAAAGGGCTCAAGAGCATTCTCCACAGGGAACACAGATGGCAAGAGCTTTGGTAAGCTGCACCTTTGGGAATCGGAGACAAGCCAGAGCTGAAATGCTGTTACCACCACAGGAAATTAATTTAAATTAAACACTGCAAACATAACAGTGGGGAAGTGTCACCCTGCCTTTAGTGGCAGAAAATCCGGCACCTGGGATTGAAGCCCAGTGGTCTGTTACACAGTTCCTACCTACAATGAGTTTCTTCTGAGTGTATCAGAAGGACATCTCAGCAATGAATGGGAAGAAAGAGGAGGGCTGTATTAAGAAGTAGTTACAATTTCCTCTTTCAAATAAATTTATGTTACATTTGCTGCATGGAACACTATAGTTCAGAAGATTAGCGAAATTTCTCGTCAGAAAACATATCACAAAATCAATGGACAAGCAACCCAATAAACTATCAATGATTCAGAATTAGAAGAAAATGTATTATATTTTTAAATATCAGGTATCAATTTGCAGATGGAATACATGTTGTGTACTACCAATAACTTGAGTTCATAGAAGTAACACATGCTTATTTACACACATTATAAACAAAATCTGACGAAAATGTATCTCCTAATGTTTCTATGCTATATTACTCTCTATATTAATCATATTGATCGCGTTGCGACTTTGTGTCAAATTTATCTCTAACACTGAGAAAATGCAAACAGAAACTGCCGAAAATCGTCTACAATTTCCCATCATGCTTAAGCAGAGCTTATGGACATTGCTGATCACAGCCCCTGGTCTCCCATCTAAGGGACACCACTATCAGACTGTAAACTCTGTGTTTGCCTCATGAGTGGAGATACTGCTACTGTGGTTGTTTAACTCTAGAGTTACCAACAGCATATGATCATTTCCACTTGAGACTGCTGCCCGTTGCAGGACCAACACTGACAGCAGCTGGAGGCTGTTAACCACATGTACTTAAGTGCCAAAAGAACACAGATGAGACACAGTCCCCCTCACCCCAGCAAAACAAGGAAATTCTATAATCATCAAGTGAGCTCCGTACTTGTTTGAGATGAGACAGTAGAGGAAGAAGCCCAGAAGCAGTGCTGATGGTGGAGAGAAACATCAGGAACAACTTTTGAAGTCGAAAGTGAAACAAAGACAAGCTATGTTGGCAGCTTAGGTTATACCTCTGCAGGAAATAATTTGATTTCAAGAATAGGTATTTGTTAGCATCCACTTGGTTAAGAATCAGAACATCTGACCTAGGACAGCAACTGCTGAACTCTCAGCCTACCACAAGGTTACTGTTCTTGTCCACTACATACTATATGAACTCTCCAAAGAGTAACACACTAATTATAATATTCATGTGTTTTCCTCACAGTACTTAAGTCTACAGGACATCTAAGAAACTGCCTCACATTTCAGAACTGTAACTCTAGTCTTTAGGCACTGAGGAACAGATCATAACCAGGAAAAATCAATTCATGTTAGAGGCTGTGCTTCCTCCACAGAGACAATTCAAGTAAGAGAAACTAAGACCTGTTTACTTTTGAAGGTTAATTCCAATTGACCTAAGATCTGAAGTGGCAGCAAAATCCCCAAAGTTTATTCCCCCTCACTTTGGGCCACCGCACTATTTACCCAGGCTCCCTGTACAGACAGTAGCAAGAAATGATTGTCAGAAAGTGATGCAAGGTGCAGAAGAGCTGGGTCATCTCCACCAGATGCCAGAGACCAGTCTCCATAAAGCACCACATGCCACTTTGATAACTGCCTTGCTGAGATGGCCTCTCAGTGGCTTTAAGTGCGGTCAAAGGGTGCACGTAGGTGTGACCTCAGGTCATAGGCTAAGAAAAGTGGCATAAGGCATGACATAATTACTGCAGCTGCACAGAACCATGAATCTGCCCCAATTTTCTACCTGCTAAACTAGCTGGAGCTGCAAGTTTCTAGATGATCCATGTGATTCACCATGTGTGATTAGCCAACCACACCAAGTCACCTGTGTAAGATGCTGGGATACTGCGGTTATGGAAATAGCAAAAAATCTTTATTGACTAGGGTTTCTTCAGATTACAAAGATCTGTAAGGACCATGTTAAGTATGACAAAAGCCTAAGTGGAGAATAGTATAAAGAGAAAGAGGTGGCTCAAAGGGTACATTGGTAACTGCTTGCTCCTTTGTGATTTCTGTCCTCTTAGAGCTTCCCACTACTAACTACTGTTGTCTTCTTAGACACAACTCTTTCTCATGCCAGCTGTTTCTGTTCGTTCTTCTATGTCTGTGGAAGGAAGAAGGAGAGTGAGCTTGCTGGGGACAGCAGGCTGCCTACACATTGTCCTCAGGAAAAGACAGAGGATCAAGAACTATTAGGCTGAAAATACCTATGGCAATTCTTTTCAAAGCTGCTCCTCCCTACATGGTAATTATCCAAGTGTAGCTCTTCTCTCTGTCTTCCAAGCTGGCTCCCTGTAAGGAGCTTTACTTCGCTTGTAAAATGTGCTATAATATCCTACTGCCCAATCCTCATTAATCTTATGCACTGCACTAGTACAGCACAGAGTGAGTAAGCTGTTGTTGAGATAACTGGCTTCCATTAGCAACCATGTGATTGGCAGGACGATAAAGTCTTTTCCCTTGCAGGTCAGCTGCTTTTTAAGAAGAGGGCAATCCTGCTGATCCATCTTTTAGCTACAGTCTCTCACTGAGTCCCAAATCTCCTGCCTTTTAGCTTTGATACGGTTCAAGCCTTCCCCCTTGTATCAGCCCCTACCTGTCATCAGCTCTTCTGTACCAAACAGCCAATATCAAGAGTTTGACCTCAGGGCACAGTCCGGGTGGGCAGGTAAAACCTGACCACTGGACCTACTTCCTTATCTTTCATATCCTGCAATTCATGAAGAAGTATCAAATTCAAACTAAAAAACAGAAGCATGACCTTTTATAAGAACTTTCTGAAAAAGGCTCTGTTGCCTTTCTAAGTATTCTTGAAAAGAACTGTCATCTACCCTATTAAGACAGAAATGGATCACAAATAAGGAGAAGAGGGAAAGCACTGGAAAGCCTTACTAAATGGTAGAAGTTTTTGATGTGTGCCTGCAATGCCTTTTGGTGATGCACACAAACATATAGTAAAAACCAAACTGAATACACTAGAACTGTTCTACATCTGCAAGCTCCAGTTGCAACCCAGTAGAGAGTTGCCCAAATTTCTCCTGATTATAAAGTATCTTAAATCAACTAAATTCTCATACAGAGCATCCTCTATAAAGTGTTAGAGAGAATTCTAAATATAAGTTGCTAACATAAACTAAGAGCTATCATAAACAACATAATACCTACTGGAGTGACATACTCTCCACTTAGTGCTTAAAACACAAAAATCTTTATTTCCTGTAGTAAGTACATACACATCCTGCCCTTCTGCATAGCTGGAAATCGTGTTTTCCCTTGAAACAAACGTAGGCTCTGCAAGGATTTATACCACTTAGGTGGATGACAGAAATGGTGCCAAAATCTCAACATCCTTTCCCTTCAACTGAGATGATCTAAGTACAAATTGGAAGATGTTTAGTCTCTTTTAACACTAACAATAAAAAGAGAGTAAAAAAGAATCCAAAAGAGGAAGGCTGCTAGTCGAGGCAAGACTTGTGGCATGAACAAGTCTTGTAGCCATAATCATGTATCCTTCTTACACAGTACACACTTACCCCACTGTAGATATTGTTCATTGTTCTATTACTATGAGAATGTAACAGAGAACCCTACCTTTTAACTTTTTCATTTAAAAAGACAGTTTAATGAAGTCCTTTCTAACTATCAGGAGAAATATGAATACTTTTGCCTCAAGAATTTTCCCTTCTGAAATGCCCCTTAATAATCTTGCTGTGAAAAACCTACTAAACTATTAAAAGTAAAAATATTCTTACTATATAGGTAATTTGGTATGGAATTCTTTCTACTTTCTCTTATTTTCTAATGACTTTGATAGGCTCATAATGGTGCTGAAAAATATCACCAATGTCTGCAGAAGGCTTAAGATCCTCCCTGTGCAGTTAATGATTCATTTTGCTATTTAAATGATATTTATACTTACAATTTTGTGAAATAATAAATCATTTGTAAAAGCTAATTTCAAGCATGGAAAAGTTCTGAAAATCATTTGTTATGGGTGGTTATAGTGTCTGAATTGACAAAGATTTTAGTAGATTTTAGTCTGGAAAATACTTCCTTTTGGCAAGATCTGTGGAAAAGTGCTTCCAACATTACAGCGTCAAAAATTAAATTAAATTTTAAAAAATTTTATTTTATGTAAAAGAAAGATCATCCAGTTGGAATAAAGCTGTTTTGCAACAGTTTAAAAGAATTCTATGTAACAAATTCAGAAAAGGAAATGTTAAATAATACGATGCCTGATTCTGCTATCCAGGGAGTAGTTTTGTAGACAGGAGCAAGTTCCCAGAATGGAATCAGATCAGCACACATCAGGATAACATGTACACTCTTGCAAAAAGGATTTTCTCACAGCATCTTCACAAAATTGTCAGGACCAAAATTCAATCTAATATTCCTGTAACAGTACCACCAGTAGCACAGTGCCCCCTAACCATGCACTGGAGAAAGAGTTTTATGCTAAATTACAGGGACTAGTGCCACTAATAACACTTCAAATAACTGCTTTTCACAACTAATTACATGGGAAAGCAAAAACATGAAAGGTTCTTGAATTTAATAACTTCAGCATTGGTCAGAAGGGGAAATTAGTAGGATAAAAAACACCAACTAGTGTCTTACTTGTCTGAGGTCGATGAAAGCTAACTGCAGGGTGTCTCCCTGGAATCCTGGCACAGGCTCAGAACTAGCAAACACTGCAAAAAAAAGTTAAAATATTACGGATGTAGATTTTTTTTAAAATCTAACACAAAAATCAAGCTCTATGCAATGTAAATGCTAGGTAGCATAGTTTCATAGGAATAGTTTAAACTAGTAACTCATGATGATTAAAACCAAACAAACCAACCAACAACCTTTCAACAGTTTTTCCAATAACCCTAAAGAATAATACTTTTAGGAGTATTATTAGAAATTTTGCTCAAAATTCTAAACCACTAGTAACGTTATGACCACAGAAAACAAAATATTTTTTAGCCTGAGGTGCATGATTACTGAAGAATTTCAAAATAATACCAATTCCATGACTGTCAGTGTATTCTCAAACACCTGTCTTTGTTACAGCATCCATGCTATAAAATCCTCAACCTCCAGCCAAACAGCATTAAAGGACAAACACTAAGGTGGGAGTTAGTTTCATGTGTAGACAACAGGTAGAAAGCCTTGTGTGCCATGGTCAGAGCACAGCTGAAGTGCCTGCTCATGCCTTTTAGCCTGCTTATCAGTAATGAACTTCTGCTCATTTTGAACCAAAAATTGGCTGTCAAAACTGGCAGGCAAAAATATATTCATAATACAAAAAATGGTAACACGGTAGTGAAAGAAAGTCAGCTGTTTATCTAAATCAGGAAATTATCAATATTTGTAAACTTAAAAATAAATACAATTTTTGTTGTTATTATCCCAGTCACCAGTTAATAACAAAGACAAACACCCACTGCCTCACATCCCCACTCAGGTTAGATATCTTATTTCAAAAGAAATTAAGAGTATTTTTCTTATGCCCTCCAGGTAGAGCTCTTAACAAAACAAAGTAGATACTACTGCAATAGTTTTAGAGAAGCATCATCTGAGGCAGTGAATGGTAATATTGTTTTCCAAGTTTGAGAAACAAATCATTCAATGGTAGAGGAAACAGAACATATGTATCCAATTTCCAGATCCAGTGCTAAACTCTACTGTTCCTAATACTAACATTTAGAAGTAACGTGAAATCCTTAATACATATATTTTTAACAGCTAGTTAGAAAATGTGGATTATGTGGAGGTAAAATCCAGAAAACCACTGGTGTCTAAGCTAACACAATGGTAAAATAATGGCCTTGAACATTTACTTCTGAATGTATGGTTTCAACTTAAAGCAGACTAATGAATTCAGATCGACTATTCCACAAGTCTAAAAATGACTATATGGAACACAATTTAAACAAAGACTCTTATTTAAATGGTACAAGAAACTACTAAGACCATCTCAGAATATTTATGAATAGCTTAGTAATAGATAGATATAGTATTAGAGTGGCAGCTTTACCAGTAGAACCAGAATTTATTACTTGTATTACACTAGTGCAAAAGTTCTTATGAGAGTCATGTAATAGAATGAATTGAACTGCAATACAACTTCATTCTTTATCAACTACAGAAATAAGAAATAGCAGTCAAATGCCTTAGAGAGACCACTTTAATGTCACAGACAAGTATTGGTAACATTGGCAAATGCTCACTGATTACTGCACTGAACTGTGAATTTTAAATTGTCCGGTCTTCCTACTTTATAAGTAACACCAACTTTCTAGAGGCATTTTCAGGGAATTTTAATTGACCACAAACATGCCTTTAAAAAAACAAAAAAAGAAAGCTGAAAAACAGTAGGAAAAACATACCTTACACTCAGTATTTTATAGGGAAAGTTTTCTAATACTGAACTCTTTAAAAGCAGCAAAGAGAAAACAGCCTGTACAATCACTAACCTGAAGAATTACAAAGATGCCTAAGCCTAGGAACCCTAGGCACCCTTCTGAACAACCCAGGCTAAAGACTTATGTGTCTACATGGCTGTCTTTTGCAGGTATTTCATGGCCACTAAGAACAGCTTTTCTTACGGACAGTGAAGCTGGGCTCTGTGGTCAGCCAAACACAGCGCTTAAAATGGAACATCACACTCCAGGCAGGGAATCATAAGCAAAGCTCCACAGCAAACAGATGAGAAGAGATACATGAGTTGTGAGCTATGGCAGCACATTAATAAGGAGGATATGCATGATGGTCAGAAGGGGTCTTTTCTACACCCCTTAAACCAGGGAAGTAAGGCCCATCACATCATCTGATCTGATCCCAAATTTCTGTTCATACACAGTACACTGAGACCAGCTTCCTCCACCAGAATCTCAACTCCTCCAGCCACTCCACAACTGTAGCTAGCACTGGGAGAAAGAAGATAAATGACAAAAAAAAAAGGCTACAGAACTGAAAAGTAAATATAACTGAAAAGTGTGACCTTCAAAAAGTCTTTTCATCTAGCTTTTGGCACTGTATACTTTGGGAGATATGTTCCTACAGCAGAATACTCTTACATGCCACGGGGCAAATATTTGCATCTTTTCTGTGCTTACCAGGCTAAGACAGTTTCGAATGTATCCCCATGCATTATATAATGCAGAAAAGTTTTGTTTCTCTGTGTAATACCTACTAGCACTGCAGCTATAGAACACGAAGCACACAATGTACCAAACTTAGTTGTTTTATCAGCTTTGTTCTCTAAACTACACTTTTATATTATGAATGCATTTACAACATTAGGGACACTCATTATAGCACAAGCATTTATTCTCACATTTGGATCACTCTGACAGGTGACTACAATAGAATTTATTTCATTATTATAATTTCATGAGTTCAAAGGGCAAAAAGATAATCTACTTATGGTAACAGTCAGACAGTTCCCCCTCTGCCCAGAGTGCAGGGCTTTTAAGTTCTGCTAACAATTTTACAAAGCTAATTAAATATTTTCTACTGCACAGCATATTAGGAAGATATTATAAGAACAGGATTAACATTCTTAATGTCTTTGTCCTAAGGGCCCTTTTCCAGATAGTAATGAAACACTGTCATATATACATCTTTTAAAATATTCACCCCCTACAATCATTCTAGGCTTAAAAAGGATTTGGAGGGGTAGGAGGCTGGTTGGTTGCTTGTTTTAATGTGCATAAAAGCATTCTGGAATTTTATAATATAGGAGAGTGAAGTGCAAAGATCACCATTGAACTGTCACTTTTAGGGGAAAACAAATGGCTGTTTGACAGTTTGAATCAGAAACTTAAATGTTTAGGAAAAATCAGTTGAAAATATACATTGTGCGATCTGGTATTCACAAGGTTTTTGTTAACATCTCTTCCTCTGCTTTGCTGATACTGAACAGTTTTTATAGAACAAGAACTTTGGCACAATGTGCATCCTCAATATGTATGATCTCAACATACTTCCTATAACAGGCAATTTAGGAATATAAAGAAGATAGGATTGAATGAAACAAATATGTAGTAATACAAAAACAGGCTGGGAGGTAACACATAAATTACAACGGTGAATATAAATGTTGCAAAGATTACTTCAGTCCATTTTTTTTTTGTATTTTGCTTTGATCTTGTAATTACATTTTATATACAGGATATATGAGAATTGACATATATATATATATGTAAGCATTAATGGAGTTCTTAAGATAAAGGCTGTATCTGCTAAATGGAATTTAAGACATCTTTAACTGTAAATTGCACTGAATTTCTATGCAATTCTAGATTTATTAACAGGTCTCTTCATTTTATTTTCTCAAAACCCCATCTTTTAGACATTATCTGGTTGTGCCTCTGTTGGTTTGGGAATTCAGTACCTAATTCTTGACAAGTAGTTTTGCTGTTCAGTGGAAGAAATTAAAAAACCAGAGTCCAGACTTTGAATCAAAAGCTAAATTAGGACAATTTTACCCCAGCCTCATAGCACCGATTCACAGGCTGGACAGCAAAGCTACAGAAGTATTTTTAAAGGAAGAGCAGAGAATCAGGTGACTATTTCAGCTGCCTCAGCCACTTTGCAGCCCTGTTGGATGCTCCAGCTGTTCAAACACGCCTGGAGGGAGCCTTGCTGAGGGAGCTGCCAGCTGGCCAGGCAGCAGCCCCCAGCGCCAGCAAGACCTCGCTGCTTGCTCTGCCGCCTGTGCTGCCATATGTGACCGGCAGATGAAGGATGGCCGCCAGCGAGTGAAGCTAACCTGACTGCCCAGATGGGAGAGGAGGCAGGTAAAGTGAGGAGGCTCCAGAGAAGAATATCGTGCCTTTTCAAATAAAAACAGGATCTGGGTTCCTCAGCTTCTGGTATGCCCACCTGGAGATTATTTTGTGTGTGTTCAGCAGAGAACACTTTGCTCAAGATGTCACTTGCTCTTGGAAACGGCAGCTCTCCAGGCACTGGGTGGAAGGACTGCCAGGAAGCCATGCATAGGGCTGATCAGGAAAAATACAGAGCACCCTGCTTTGCATTAACTCTCCACTAACCCTTGCTCGTTTATAGGCAAGACCCAAAACCTTTTCCCCCTTTCACATCTGAGTGAAGAAGGATGTCCATTCACCCATATTTCATTTTGCTAACTAATCCTGCCTCACAATTCATCTGTGTTAAAACACATAAATTAAAAAAAAAATTTAGCTCTTCCAAAAATTACAACTTCTGACAAGTTCTAATTCTTTAATAAGAAGCTGATGTAAGCTAAGTAGATCTGGATGAAGATCTTCTCTCTGAAGAGCTCATTTTTATCATGTACACCTTTCTTCTTGTAAAGTGAGATACAGTAACCCACATTTGAATTTCATCTTCAAGAAAACACCTCCCCTTCTCAACCCACTTCCTCGGGGAACCAAAATGTAATGTTCAAGCAAAAGACTACTCTTTGGATTTTATTCAATGGGACTTAGTACATTCTATTTTCTGAACAGTGCTGCAAGAATCTCAATCATCCTAGTGGAAGACAACCACTGAGAAAGAATGGTACAATATACAGGGGCAAAACTGCCCTAGGTTATAAAATTTGCAGAGGGTGAGATATACTTTGATTAGAACAGGACAAACTGAAATCAAACTGAAAGCTTATGGAATGTTTGGAAGGAAACAAAAAACTTGCTAGAAAAAGAGCAATGATGATGACCTTTTTTTTCCTTTCAAATCATGAGACAAGACCACCTGATGTTATTATTGTCGAGCAAAAAGATCAGGTATTTCCAGATTTTCTACTCTGCTTTTTGAAGTTAGCTACTATAGGTACACTGCATGAAAATTTAGTGCAGGATAATGAAAATCACAGTTCACCACCAGATCACTTCCTTCCCTTCCACCTTCCTTTCTTGGAAGTCCTCTTATCACTCTACCTATCCTTTGCAACTAAGAGCACTTATTGACTTTAACAAATTGCTGCTCATTAACAGATTGCTGGCTTGTTGTTTGGACTGCTGATTGTTTTTTAACAGAAAAGAAAAAAACTAGTAACTTATCACATTTTTCTGATTTTATATAGATCTCTCCAGTTCATATTAGAAAGAATAAAATTAAAGATCAGAAAAAAATTCTAGAATATTGGCAAGAATTTTTAGAAGTTTACCTTCAGATATTAATAACTTTCTACATCTCGTCTGAATTCTTAGTTTAAAATTCATCTGAGTATACTCCATTGTAAGTAAAATGTCAAACCCATTAATACAATACAGTAGAAAACTCCCAGCAGTTGAGAATTATTTGCACACTCTAAGCACTAATTGAAATGTCACTGTCATATCCATTAATCCCAAAGCATCAAAGAATAAAGCTGGGGGAGGGTGATGAGCAAGAACATAAATCACAGGCATCACAGTGAGGCCCGGAATGTGCCTGTGATGGACCTTATGAATGAAACCACATCAGCAAAGCAGTCTGAGCAAAATCTTGTGTCACTCCTTTATTCCACAGACTGCAAAATGTCATTTGTTGCAACACACTATTCTGACAAGCTTCCATAATTGTATTTAAACTACTCAAAGGGTTTCTGTGTAAAACAAATATTTTCTTCAAACATGCTTTAAAAGCTTTGCAGAAAGGAAGAAACAAAGTTCATTCTATTAGCACTCGTACAGTCCATGCTAGAAATTACACGGTGGTGAAAAGAATGCATTTTTCAGTTTTTAAGTTACTAGCTTTCTGAAACTTTCTTATTTTGGCCCAAGTTTTGATATGCCCTGTCTGTGCCAGATGCTCAGAATAACAGCTACATATAAAAAGTATGCTGTCTTACAGTTATATTTGAATTTTAAAATAATGAAATGTTATCATTTTAGATGAAATAAAATTCTACTAAGATTTCTTCACTAATTAAAGTTTCTGCTGTCCATCAACCAAAGATGGTATACAGAATGGTAACAGAAATTAGGATAGCACTAATCAGGGCACATATCAGCCTTTGCTTGAGAAAAAAAGGTCTGAAAACAATCCAAAGATCAGATGACAGCTGGACACATTGGAACTTCTCCCTTTGCTGAGAACATACGGTTCATACTGTACAAGTCACCTGTAAAACATGCATTGTATCCCCTGTACTGCCAGAAATCCCAGGGTGAAACAGCATTGGTAATCTACAGAGAGTAGTTAAGTACTGTGTTGTTCACAGCTGATATTTTAAATATTAGAAATAGAACAATACTGTAATGGACAAGCTTTCTTCACTGTTACACTACTTGTTCAGAAGGCAGGTGATGGTTTAGTGGTTGCATTAATTCAGCTTGTTAAGATAAACAATTATGATGTCAGTATTATAAATACTGTATAATTTCTATTTTTACAACTAGTATATTTTTTACATCTAGGAAACTACACAAATGCATAAACACACCCCTATGTACCTACCTGAAAAGAACACTATTAAATTTGCAACGTTTAGCATACTAAAAGTAAGAAAAGTCAAACCATGATCTGTTTGGTTAACTTGTACAATCATGGAATTTTAATGTCACAATCACAAATATTCTATCAATTAGACCCTGATAGTCCTGTTAGTTTGTTCCACGCCCTGAAAGGCCTTAAAGCTGGACAGTGAGGAACTGTCAGAAAGATGCCTGCTCTACCTGTTACCTGAGTTCAGCTGGAATTTAACAAATAAGGCAGGAGAAGGAAAGACAAGTGTATGGTTAAAGTGTAAAAAATGTCCCTTAAATCTGTCTCTGGACTTCCACAAGAAACTTTTGTGATGCTAATCAAATTCCTTGAAATTAAATTTCCAGTTTCCCATAGGTGGCTTCTAACGGAGTAGTCATAAATTTTTTTCAGGTATCCAAACTAAAAGCCTCAGGATATTACTTATAGAACTGCCCCATTTTACAGTTGTCACCAAGATCATTGAGACCTATGCTTCAAACACATAACAGGAAAGATACTTCGAAAAAAAGAAAAAACAGAGCACAAGAATCTGAAAATACACCTTGAAAAAAATCTCTAGTAAGCCTTTCCACTGTATCTCAGTCATCAGCTATAAAACCGGTCCTAACACCTGTTCACAGAAGTAACTTCCTTCCTACAGATTAACAGCTCACCCTGAGCCACAAGCTCCACGCAAAATATGAGGTAATTAATCCTGCCTTCAGTGCTGGATTGAACCAGTTTATAAAAAAATTCCAACACCATATTTGAAACAGTGACAGTAAAACAACATTTGATGTTTACTCAGTGAGTACTATTATTCTGCACAGTAAGGCAGTAGCAGTACTAGAAGTGAAGAAACTCTATGTAACAGCATATTTAAAATTTGTATCATGATAGATGAACTCAAGAGAGAACATTAAAATTTCACAGACATTTGACCTTTTTTCTTAACCATTAATACATAATATTTATGTAGTAGTTTTGGGCAATTTTGTACTAAACTAAGTCTTTGCTAGATACAGTGATAATGATCCCATTAGGAGTAATAACAATGTATGTTTCAATTCAGATACTTCAGCTAAAAGAAAAGTTTCATTTAAAAATTTCCCAGGAACGCCGATTTACTTACCCATAAATAATTTTTACAAGAAGACAAAGTTTTAGTCGATTATGGAAGAGGATCACTATATAGCTTACACTAAATAACTTTCTTCAATGTTAAGACCAATACAAATAGGAATATATACTTACATTCACACTGTATCACATCTAAATTAAACTGCTGAATTGCTCCCATGCTTATTTGCTTTAATTCACTGTCCAGTAGCATCTGCATCAGGGACATTGAAAGATGCTGGCAGGCTGACATGCAAGCTGTCTGGGCCACTTTTCCCTAGCAGAAAAAGCAACAAGTTTTACGATAGAAACAATGATATGTCACTAAAGAACTGCTCATCTGATTTGATTTTAATATACATTCTTAAGTCTTAATGATACAAAACTTAGATTAGAAGGAGAGAGATCACACTTATGTTTTTTCTTTGGCCCATTAGATTTGTTTCTATTAGATCAAACAGAGAACTAGGTTAAATACATGTTAAAGCAATTATTGATACTTCTTCGAGATATACAACAGTTTTCATGAATACAAGGCCATTTCCAAAACAATAACAAATAAAGTTGCTGAAGCATATAAACAGCTTTGTGGATTTATTTAAATATTTTAACCCAAACAGAATGAAAGCAAGAATGTAATGAAAATCAACATGCTGCATAGTTTTACCAAGAGTAAATAAAAAAAACCCCAACTTTATATAAACCAAAATGATTGCAATTGGCTGGGGCAATTCTCCTAAGAGCTTGAGCTAATTATTGGTAATTTAATTGCTCGGATTCCATCTCAAAGCTTGTTGCTAAATTATTTTAAAAATTCATGATTATCCATCATCTTTTTGTGTGCTTAATAAATCAGTGCTGTCAGTGATCAACTACTTAAAAAATGAAATGTAGCCCTCTGCTGTACAAAATAGAAATAATTTTGCAATCACAGTCTAGCTAGCAATATTGTTCTTTATCATCTACATGTAAATGAGACAGTTTTTCCAACATGAGATAAGAAACCAAAGCAAAGTCAGACATTAACCTTAGTTAAAATTTAGTACAGAAAAATTGGAAGATAATAAAATTCTACCTTAAAGTTAAGAAAACCACTTGAGACCACATACCAAACCAGATGGCACCATTCTATTCACAGCACTGCCATCTTTTAAAACAGAGTGATCTTGGGTGTCAAATGCAACTATATGAATCTCTGCAGTTTAATGTACTGAAACCACTCTTTTCAACTGATGTACAATGATATTGAAACAATTAACAATGATATTGAAACAAAGGTAACAACACATTTACACAAATAAATCATAATAACAGAGCTACTGGAGCACACACCACTATTGTTTTACTTCTATCCATCAGTACAGCAATGTAACCTGTTTCTCTAAAGTAGTTTCTCGTCTGGAAAGTTATGCTCCAGCATCTGAAGAGCCAGATCTTATCCTTAATAAGTCAACTTGTGAACATTACTGAACTCTCACGTACAGAAAATTTTCATAACAGAAAGCAAATCTGGCCCCAAATATCTTGTGCTTTAAAAATACGTTATTTGTTAAAAGGTAATTAAAATGTCGCAAATACAATGGAAAGCCTTCAACTCTCCTCACTTTCACGCTGAAACATTAAATGGCTGTTGCTAATTCTTTTTTAGCATTAGGACACCTTGAACTGTTAGGAGCTTTTTATCTAAAATGACATGTCAGTTTCTTAATTGAAAATCTCAGAAAAGCAAGTAACATTTTTGAGCAAAATAGATGAACTGACAACAAAGAATGTAAGAAACAATGCAAGAACAGCATGCTTAAAAGTCTCCCAAACCCACCAGTAATTACACTGGGAGACATGCAGCTATATTCCCCAAGCACAACAATATCAATATGAATGGGGGGAAAAGAAGAAAAAAGGAATAGGCAAAAAAGGAAGGATAAGGGAGGTGAGAAGGGGACTTAATGGGCCACAGTTCATGTAATTACAGTGTAGTACATCTGAAATACTTAATGGAAATGTCATTTTGATTTAATGGAACAACTAGTGCATCTCTGTTTAATGTACTGCTCCATCAAACCAGCTCCACGTCCTATTTATGCTGCCACTATAATGTAATAAAAGTTCAACCATATTAATAGGTTGTCAAGAAAAATTTTAACATTCAGTTAATTTCATATTGAAACAATGTGTACTCTTCTGTTATGTTAAATAAATGACAGAATTTTATATTTCTAACAAGCACATGTATTAATTGTTACAATCTGGCAAATATCAATAGTACTGGAGCACAAGAGAATGGTTACAATACAGAAATGACACGGCTGAAGCCACTTTGACTTTAAATAATAAGTATCAATATATGTACATTTAATGTTGATTTTAAAATTTCATAAAATGGAAACATCCTAACATATAAGCTATTTCCAACTATGTAACTTGAACTACAGGCTTATTGTTCAAATGACACATGAACAAATACTACAAGTTTACTATACACAGTTGATACTTAATAAAAATCACTCAATATTCTCAAATTTAGAGAAAAAATAAAGCTACACATATCTATCAAAATGCTGAATTTTAACTAAGAGAAATGTGAACTATACTGTTATCCTCTTCAAAATTCAGTGCTTCCCACTTCAAAATACAGTGGGTGTATCACACCCAGAAAAGAATGAAGTTAACATTTGTGTTTGAAAAATAGGATCTAATTAAAAATTCATCTCCAAATTTCCAACATGTACCACATAATCAGTTCCTTGCCATTTTTTCATAAAGCATTTTGAAGAGGAAATATAAGGATTTGTGAACATAGCAATAACATTTGTTTTTCAGAATTGAACAAATGTCAGTTAATTTTAAAACAGTCTAGATGTTTGTTATTTTTCAGTCAGTTGTTTTGCTTTTTTAAATTACTATTACTATTTTTTAAGGGGGAGGGGGTGACCATGGTTATCTAGCAATTAAATACCTATATTCAACAGCATGCAGAGATTCAGGAGGCTTCTCACATTCGCCCCAGTTGCCTCCCATTTGGAGACACTACTATTGTCTCTGCTGCGCCTATGCTAATTGCTCCTATCTACAAAACCTATTCTTCTACTCAATCAGTGTAAAGTTTAGGAAACAAGGACCCTATTCTATACGCAAAAACACCTGCTAACAGTGTTAAAGGCAACTGTTTTTTCACCCAGCCTTTACATTTTGCTGAAATACAAGTTTGTAAAAAGAGAAAACCCTTAGACAAACTTCTTATATTTCAAAGGAGCTTGTAAAGAGAATCTGCTGACATATTAAATCCTTTTTTACAGGACCCAAAAGCTTTTCTCCTAAGAACAATTGTAGTAAAGAGACATTTGGCTCCTAGGAAATTCCCAAAGGGTCAGCCATATGCATCCTTCCACGGCACCTTCGCGGAGCTGCTTTCTAAAACCCATGCTAGCTGTCTCAAAAGCAGCTTTCATCATTCACTATGGTGTCAGTCAATATGATTTATGGACTGCATTCAACAAAGTCAAAGCATATAGAATGAGAAATATGACTACAATCTGCTAATTTGTTTTGTATTGAGCCACTTAGGAGTCAAAGACCCGATGTCAGGCTGAGACCAGCAACACACTTAACCAGCCAGTGACAGATTCATCCATCCTCCCTGCCAGGCTATGCCAATCAAAGACAACACGAAGCAGCAGTTGGAGAAGTCAGTAAGAAAACCCATTCTCTAAGGAGGCTGTTGATTGACAGTTTTTGAATATAGCTGCAGAAAACCACCACCCCTTACCCTCACTGCAAGCTGTGAAATTAGACTTTTGCTGCCAATCACAGAAACAATAAAATAACACAAACTGCTATCCTCAGCATAAAAAGAAAATAACAAAACTTATCTGTTAAATCTAAGATGTTAAGATGAAGAATTAATTTAGCAATATGAAATAACAATGTTATTCTTTCTGAAAATGCAAATAAATTAAATATACAAATTTTATCACTCAGGGTTAGAAACTCCAACTTTTGAACTATTGAGGGAATACAAGTATGCTAAAAACATGAATGGAATTTTTAAGAATCAATTTTACTTCCAGTCTCTGCCCCAAATACTACTGAAACAATTAAAAATACCTAGTTGAAAGTAATTTGCAATTGTTTCTTTTCAATGGCCACTTTTTTCAACTTCGTATTGACAAGGCACATATCTAGAATAAAATTTCAGCTAATTCTAAACTTAGATTAAAGCCACTTACATACAGTCCCACTACAATTTCAAGTTAACTGACCTGAAAATACCAGGTAACGTTTTTCCTTAACTCTTCAAAATAAAACTAAAAAAGGTAGTTCCTTAATAACAAATTTGATCATCCAATTTATTTCATGAGATTAATGGCTGTATAATGAAATTTTAATTTGCTTTTTGATTCAAAGCATCTAATGGCACTCTAAACTGAAAGATGAACTTAAAACGGGATATAAACATAATCTCAAAAGACTAAATTCTTGTGAATTCAGAAAACAGAACCATTAAAGATTGCGTAACTTTCCAATTATAACCTTCCAAAAGCCACACAGCTTCTGTGCTCTACATTGCCGAAATTCTGCTACTCCTCGATCATGACATAACCAGCAGCCTGAGACCTATACAATATTAACAGGAAATATTTCTACACAGAAGACAGAGCTCATGACACCTATTAGCTTGACAGGTCACCACAATGCTGAGTATTCAAATGACCGAAGTGTTGACTGGAATGAACCACCACTGTCATCCAGCCCAACTTTCTACTTGGAGCACTACTGCCCACACTACTTCACGTCTGTTGACCTTTTTTTCCTGCAGAGCCTTCAAAATAACTGAGGATGGGAATTCAGCAGCCTCTTTGCACAATCTCCTTCAACACTCTCTTAGAGCACACTTCTCCCCTAATATCAAAACTTCACAGCCATGTCTGAATTTGTCACTCCTACCAAGAAGTTCGGCTCCATCAGTTTTTTATTTGTTCTTTAAGACATTGTAGGCTGCAACTAGATCTCTCGTCAGCCTTCTCCTTAACAGACTAAATACTCCATTTCCCTTCACCTCCACTTGTAACTCATGTACTCTAGGCTCCTAACAACTTGGGAGACCACTGCTAGATTCATTCTACAGATTTTAATAATTTTGTAATATTAACCTCATCACTGTCATTATCACAGCAATGCTTATGCCAAATCAAAATAAATTCCTCAGACAAAAAAAAATTACAACCTGAAAATAACCAGGGGATGGGAGAGTTCTTAAATGCAATTCATCAGCTTCTTTTAAAAAAAATTTTAAAAAGCAAATAAAAAACACCACCACACACATTCCCTTGATCCCAGACAAATGTAGCAGAGGAACGATGGAACTTTCACTGATTCTTTATTCAGCTATATCACTCTATCCTAATTCTGTATGCATGTCTCATGTATTTTGATACCTGACCTCTCTTTCAAGAGGTCTCAGTCTCCTCTAAATTACCTCATTTGGGATGCAAGGCACACCCTGTCAACCTTCTGCAAGGTTTTTAGGACTCCTGCTGTCTGTCCCCGAGTATGAAAGCTCAATGTTAGTCATTAACCTGATCCCTGCATGCATCCACACAAGGTAGACAGCAAGTTATCAGTAAAACAGAAAGGGTCTTTTTATTAAACGATTAAAACTCGAAGCAATAAGCCTGCAGGCAGTTCATAGTTTTTCTGTTCACATGCTTTTTCTTCATCTTGCATCTACTTACCGACATAGCTGCATGGTCATTGTTGTTATTCTGAGAAGGAAACCAGTAAGGCAATCAAAACAAAAAAATTAAGATGTACTGTCAACTTCAAAAAAAAAAAAAGAATAAAAAATTGGTAGCAATAAAAGATAAAGAAAAGCTTACAGAAAGAACAATTTATAGCTACATAATAATAATTTTTTTAAACCTCTGAACTTATATAGTATTTTGTTGAGGTGTAACAAAGAGATTTTAACTTAAATAATACTAATTTGGCAATAATATTTTTTTCTGTAATAAGGAACTGTATGCCAAAATATCAAAGTAGCAAACTTCAAATTACAAAGTGTCTATTGGAATGCCTTTCCAGAATCTTTTCATTACAAGAAAGAATATTCTCCAAAACTCCTAGGTTAAGAAATAAATGCCATGTTTACCACTATGGCCTACAGAGGCTATCTGTATGTTATTAACATACTTTGTTCAAGCAAGACTTAGAATGACTCAGGATAGTAAGAAACTAAATACAACACGACTTATTAATAAATTTTAACATAAAACTTATGGCAATATAACTGTAGGGTGGAAGAAAGCTGTTTTCTTTTCCAAAATTGCTTCTTAAGTACGGTAAACAAACACGGAGAGGAAAACTAAGATACAAAACTTGAGAGGGAAAAGAAGCTTTGGAGACACAAGACATTTCCAATGATTCAACAGATACATCAGACTCCAACCAACTTGTGTCACTTTGTGTGCAGACTCAGTACAGTTGAGATCATGGTCTACCTGATTTAGAGCTCTAATACTCCAATAAAAATAATACAAATTGAATAAAACAGATATACAACATCAGATGCATTTTTGAAAAGTTATGTCTACGTTGGTACAAAAATACATCAGTACAGCCCCACGTGAAAGCACAAAGGGAGACATGTCCCTGTGCATTTTACACAGCTTATACATACAATGAAAATAAAACAAGATTCTCAATGACTGCAACAAAACCCAATGACTGCAACAAAAAAAAGTTGTTAAAGATCATATAACACTTCTACAGGCAGACTAGAGTTTGAAACAATACCCAAGTGAAAGTCAGTGACCGTGGAGTGTGACTACAAAGAACTAGTGTGGCCCACTAGTGTCCCCAGTCCTAGCCCAATGCCCTCTAATACAATTGGGTATGTTCAGGTAGAAGAGAAGAGACCTCTCTACTTGTCCACTCTTTTCCTTACTAGAATTATGGCCAGTGTGCTAGGACTGTTGTTCTTTGATTTCTAACTACAGAAAAGGTTCTGATAAACTATTTTGAGCAGTGGAATGTTTCTGCCAGCCATGCAAAAATTATTATGAAAATGACACAGTGAAATTAATGAAATAATTCATTAATGAAAATTAATTCTAAAACTGTTCCAAACCTTAATTATGGCATGTGAAAATCTAGCTTAGTTTATCACTCTGAAGCACTTACTATTTTAGTGACTTATAGAACCTAGTTCTGGGCTAACTTTAGAAAATACCTTCATTATAAATTCTCTCTTAATGAAAATAGATTACTAGTACAAATCTAACATAGTGAAACTGTGTACACATTTTCGTATAAACTCCACAGCTTACACACAACATTCACAGGACTGTATGTTCCTACAATTGGCCAAGATAGGATAGGGAGCGAGATGCAGGATACGTAAAAATGACAAGAAACCTCTTGCAGAGCAGACTGCTTGTCCCCACAGTTCTACATCCTGCCTGTTACCTGACCGGAGTTTGAAATTACAGAATAACCTCTCCACAGAAACTGGCTTTCTCCAAAGGCTGACTTGTACCCTCAGGCACGTAATTATATTCCTTCCACACTCCCTAAGTCCTAATGCCACAGCTGCTTCTTTGCATTCCTCTTAACACATTAATTCGTTTTGTCTGTGGCTCGTTTCTGAACAGCTATTTAGCAACATACATTCACGACAGACTTCTGTACACCCTGCTCTACAAATTTCACATCCCTTAACTGCCATATGCGTATGGCCACTGAGGAGCAGTGCCATTTGTTCACACTGCTTTGTATACTAAGTTACAATGAAATACACTAACAAACTTGCTATTCTTTATCAAAAAATGCTCCACTGACTTGGCACAGAAGCATATGCCTCACATGACACATTCACATCAATATCATGTGATACATTCTGAGTAGGCTTTGTCTTTGAGTCAGTTAAAAGAACAGGAGACTGAAGAATCTCAATCTCTGTGTAAGATCTGGAAGACAAGATAAGCCTGCTATGCCAGCAACTTCAACATCTTGCTGTGCACATAAAGAAATTATCTTTTACTTCCAGTCTGAAGCCTCAAAACATCCTATGCATTGAGGACTTACTCTTTATAAGCATTGCAGGTGGTCAAAGCACTCAGACATCAGTGTGACTGTAACAACCAAGGACAAGCTGATAAAAAGCAGACGTAGCTTGAACTACTTACAGAAGTAACTCCAGACCTATAAAGCTGTAAACCTAAAGCTGTAAATTATGATGATAAGCCAAACTAGAAACAGTGTTTTTTATCTGAAAGCAAGGGGAAATCAGCAACAGAATAACAATTCATACATGAGACAGGTTAACAGAACCCTTTTTCCTGAGACAAAATAACACAGGATATGTTTGAATATGAACAAGGATTCATTTCAATGAAGCTCTGTTAACTAGAATCAAATACCTTTCTGTGATCAAAAATATTTAGCTAAAAACCTTGGAGAATACAAGACCTCCATAATCTTATGCACAAATGCACAATTTGCACTAATTCTCCATTGTTTGAACCAATACATGTGTACATAAACCCAAGATGGTTAACCAAAAAGGGTCTAGAAAACTGCATGAGTTCTTAGACTATTTGTAAATTAGTTTTTGGTAACAATATTTAGACAAAAGTATTTGAAAGTATTTTCTAAGTATTCCGATGAATAAGCTTCACCAACATACTGAAACACATTTGACAATATTTCTGTACTCAGAAAAACTTAAAAATAAATCTATCAACATGTGCACAATTCAAAAACCACACCTTTTGTTAAAACCTTACTGTTTTAAAATAAAATGATGTTCAGATGGTTTGAAATTAAACTTAATTTTGAACACTTACAGGTAAATGAGTAAAAACTTGAAACGTGCTTCTTAAAAAGTTAATTAGGTCCATTAAGTATCCACTGGCTCTTCCATCTGATTCAGACATTGTCCAATCATAATCAGCAATCTGAATAAATTCATCTATTTTTTGGTTAAGTTTTGTATATATTTCTCCTTCTGCAGCATGCCTTGCATCCTGGGAAAAAAAATTGTGTGCAATGCTTGTCAGACTTCTAAAATATTATTATATGCAGATAAAATTATATCCATCAACAAAACTGAAGTCTTGTGTTTTTCTTAGATTAAAAAATATTTTATTGAAATCGGTATTTTAATGCCTGAATTACATCTGAGGCTGTGGTTTTTAAAATAATCCCATAATGCATACTGCGAGTGTTTGTAACATGATACGCCTACAGAACAATCAAAGTTTTCAGACAAATTAAGTTAATTTGAATATGGAAACAAAGTAATTTGTTCACTTTCTTCACAACAACCACCTTTAATTCAGCCTTACAAATTTATCAACCCTGACACAAAGTTTATTTTTCTTTTACAAAGAAAATAATAAAAGAACCAGAAGTCAAGTAATCACATGATTTTTATGTAATTAACATCATAAAGCTGCACATCCGAAGAATATTCATAATTTTTCATCCTCCTTTACGTATTCTGATCATCACACACCATGATGCAGAGCACTCCCCTACTTCCTCCTACTTTTGTTCTGCCACACCCTGGATTCTACTTTATGGAACAGCAAAGTCCTGCATTTACTGTGGACTGAATTTATGATGCCGTCTCTCTGCCTTGTTTGTACAGGGGACATCCTCAGAGATGCAATGGGATCCATGTTCAGATGCTTGTGTGTGTGTGTTGCTGGTGAGTTGTGTTTTCAGCCTGGAGTTGAAAGGTACTGAGTATCTTTCTAATTTGGGCTCAACATGAAATTTTCTTCACTGATATGGAGAAATAATTCAAGTAAGACATTCGATTTAAACCAAATATATCAGTTGCTTAAGGTTTTTAGATGGTAAAAAGAGCCTGGATATACTGGCAGAACAAAAAAGCAAATGAAACTCTCATTGCTACTTTTCTCTGGAAGAAAGCAATCCAAAAAGCTTGGCATTTGAGAAAAGTGTAAATAAGAAAGGCAAAAAGAAAACATAAAAATATTGACATTTATCTGAGTTTGCAGGTGTCCTCACATTGAGTGTGCCCAATTCAGCCTTCAATCAGGCCCAAGGCTGAGAGGCACTTCAAGAGTAAGCAAGGAAGTATGTGGCCCTGCCATAAATAAATATCAAAGTATAATTCCCTAAAAATAGCATTTTTACTACCAAACCAACTTGAGAAAGCCTCCACTGAATAGCTCTCCAAATCCAACATGCATGAATCCGGGAACCTGTCATCATGTCTAAAGGGGTGTGTGGATAGCCAAAATTTTGTACATGGCCATGACTAAGAAGTTTCTGTTAAAGTCAAGTCTATATTTAAAGTTTCTAATCAACAATGAAACATCAGTTGCAACAATCTATAATGATGGAAATTGCAAATATATCTGCATAGGTTTAGCAAAATTGCTTCAAATTTTTTTTTGTTTGGGTTTGGATTTTTTCTTTAAAAAAACGAAGTCATTCATGGAGGAGTTATATCACCTTTAACAGTTAAAATGATTTACTGGTAATGGCAAGACCAGTCCTTCTGGTTTTGTTCTGCATTAAAAACATACAGTGTAGATGTACTTAAAAGCTCATCTCAAGGAATGTAAACGTGATCAATGCTGCTAATAAAAGGAGATTTTTGACCACTCTGAAAGAATGGAGGTGACCCAATTTGCCACCAGGAGATGAATTTAATAACAGTAGAACATACCAAACACTGTGAGGGCCCAGCTGGGGAACTGTGAGCAGTTTTTCATTACAATAGAGAGGGAAAAAAACAGGGATTAACAAGAAAAGAATTTTCGACTATAATTGGAGAACGTTGTGCTAACAAGTTCTCTAGGCAAGTAGACAGGAGAGAAACCACACACACAAAAAACCCTTGTTTGTCAGCGTTTATCCCGTATTTTTCCAAAGTGCATACATGCTAAACTCATTAAACACAGACACAGTATTGTGTGAATCCCTCCAACAAAACTTAGTTTGTAGGAGTGTTAAACATAATTTACAGAATAAGCAATCTACAAAAAACATAATGCAACTTGAAAATGCACTTATTAAATGAAACTCAAGGATAAAAACATCTCACCTCTCAACAAAATCAAAGACTATGGTTGTATTAAGTGGTTTTGAATGGTAAAAAGATAATTAATTGCCCTTACATGAATATAGCTATAGATAAACAAATTCCAAGACACACATGCACTACTGGTACACAACAAGCAAATTAGGCAGCCTAGACCAAAATAAGTAAAATTGCTGGGAGGGCAATGGCAACCAAGTACGGTTGCTAGGCCACCACCTTTCTGTCTTGCCTTATGCACTAAATCCTCAGCAAAACAAGCAACAGCTAATGGGAGAATTGTTGGCAATCAACTGGAAATAAGAAGTGTCTTGCAATGATGATATCTTACTCCACCTCACCCGCCTTTTAACATCTATGCCAGAGGGTATATTACAGTAGGATAGGCTACATAGTGCATCAAGAGAGAAAATGAATTGCAGAAAACAGAACTCCCCCAATAGGATTAATCCGCTTTATCCCATAAATACAAGAAATCACTCTCCTTTGTTTCAGTGTGCATGGAAAAAACACCAAATACCTAAAGTTCAAGTTGCAGCTGCTGTAGAATCCCTGATGACTTTTACTTTTGTTTCGCTGTTTAAATTCTAAAAATATCACAGAATACTTTTAGTTGGAGCACTAGTTGTTAATACTTCTTTTATACTAATACTTACACCCTTTGAAAATACATCACAAAATATTTCTACTGTAGAATAAAAACAAATAGATACAATCATTTTAGATTAAAATAGCTGTTTTGCTTAATTCCATTCAGAAAAAGGGAGATGTTACACAAACTGGAGCTTAATCTATTAAAAGCTTCTGATGAAGTTAAGCATAGACTGTTACTTCACAACTTAATAAAAAATGCATTTTAAAGACAATATTGAGGCTTCTCACATCCTGACACATTCCAGGTCATACTAATAACATAAAAAACCACTGTTTATCTGCTCAGTGTTACAGCTGAATGCTTTACAGTTCAGAATAATTTTACAGACAAAAATGAGAAGACATGCAGCTTTGCTCTCACCCTTTTTGTTTTAAAATGCTTCATTTACATAACTTTTCAGACATAGTCATATAATGGATGAGCTATACCATACCTTAAATGTAGAAAGTCCATAAAGTCTTGCAGTGTGAACAGTCAATTGTGAAATATTTGTAATGTTAGATATAAAATCCTCAAGGTATTTACAGGCTTGCTCCAAGTGTGTTGTGTTTATGATGATTTGAACAAGCTACAAGGGACAAAAAATTCTTGTAAAAACCCTTTTTTATCACTCATTGTCATTTGATTTTGTAAATGTTTACTTCTTTCAAGAACAATGGTACTAGATAGCCATTTCAGTATTTCAGGGCTACCACCTATTTCCTGCTAATTTTCAAGTTTGCTTTCAAAAACAAAGATTGCAGATACCTACCCGGAGAAATAAATCCAATGGATAGTTTAGAATTTAAAAGAGGGGAAATAAAGGAAAATACATTGCTGAAATAAAAATCACTAATTTGTGCTATTTGAATATTTTTTTAATCTACTGCTATTAAGAAAGTCACAACATTGTCTGCAGAATGATGCATTCAAGTACATCTTATATCCCACTCCACTCTATTTTTCATAGGAAGAAAGAGAAACTCAACATTAGTGCTACTAGCTGCCAGACAGAACACACAAATCATACTCTGCATGTAAACAAAAATCTAAGAGTCTTTGGCTTATTTCTTGCAACTCTCTGTTCATCATACGAAACACAAAACTCTTCTTGCCATGTCTCTCTCAAAAGGCATCTCTGGGCCCAACTAGACCCAACACTGTATTGTTCTTATTTATGTAACAGATATTGACGCTTTTTATACTTCTCTTAATTTTTCATTTTAAAGCAAACATTACTTGATTTTCTCATACTGTGGTGTCAATGTTTGTGTATCTACATTTACAAAAATAGCTTTGGCATGGATTGTTTTAAAACCCATCATTTTGAATATATGTTTTAAAACTTACCTCTGTTAAACCCATATGAGGTTTTTTAATTAGGTTCTGTAAACAACTACTTAGAGTTCTTGTAAGCAGCAAATTTGTAGATTTTCTGAGCATATCATCTATTTCTGTTGAACTGAAAAAAGAAGTTTATTTTTATAATTACGCTGTACATAGCAATACTTTGACAGTGACATTTAATAATTTTAATTTCTTCCCTGCAAAGGGAACTTCTGATCTTAAGAATTCTCTATGTGCATTTAAATTCTGGTTGCTTCAAGTTTTCTGTAATCAAGCAGACAGAACACCTTTTTCACTTACCAAATTATCCATTAACTGAATTTCAACACTGAAGCAAAATCTGTTATTTTTAGATTTTGGACATGTTTATTGACACAGCAGTTCGTAAAGAGTAATTTGTGGGTTTTAATGAGTTACTAAGGAGGTCAACATGTGCTCATTAGTACGTGTAAATTATAAACAGTATCAATTAAGAATGTGTGAAAGGGAGTAATTTACATCTTTAACAGTGCAGAAGTGGGTGACAAGGCCACAAATGCCTTCCAGATTTCAGATCTCTGAATTCTATTTTATGCAATTAAAACTAAGCTTTTGAAGGCCAGAAGAGGAAAGGAAATGGGTGAATTTTGATGTTTTCCACCAGAAAAAGGTGGGATATGAGAGGGAGTGAACATGCAGACAGCTTGTTTTCTTGCAAGAGAAATCATTGCTAAGGAAACTCAAAGCACTGAGTAGGAAAAGACTAGGAAGTCATCATGCTAAACAATTACTTCTGAAATGGCCAGTATCAAAGTATCCTGTTCAATCTTTACATGCTTTGTTAAATAAATAAATTCTCTAGATTATTCAAACTGGTCAACACTGTTTAAAAAACCCCAGCAGTGTTTTAAATAGCTTCCCACACCAAGCTACGCTCACTGATGCATATATTGTATAGTGTATATATATCCACATATATATAAATATATGCTACATCATTGGGAATCATAGATTAAACATATATAAAGAACTACATATGAAAATTATGAAACAAGCATTGCAAGCAAGTACACAAGAAAGCGTATTTTCATTTCAGTATATATTTTTAGGTGACCTGAAAGTTACAAGCTACTTTACAGCCACATTCCTGATAGCTCAAGCTTACCTGCGGTGAAGTGACTCTGAGAACTTAAGGCTTGCATAAATAAATTCCTTCACCTGCATATAAATTTGAGGCACGGACTGAGACATTGGAAGCTTCTTCGGGAAGGATTGCTGTGAAAATAAGAGATAATACTGTCTTACACTTGAAACTGATTCCAACAAGAGCTTGGTACTAAACACAACAATTAGAAAGCCACTTAACATTATCAACATTTTAATCTATCTTAACCTTTTCTGGTTTTCATCAAATACAAAGTGGTATGTGTTGAGCTGACTTCTACATCTGTTTAAATAGCTTATAAGCAAAATAGAATTTTATCACTTCTTTAAATTACAATAAACTTTGGAGATTTTATGAAATTCAAGATGCTTCTGCAGAAAACAATTTACAAACATTCATTAAAAAACAGGTCTCAAACTGCTTTTAATCTGAGTGAACAAGATAGAAGTAACTGGGATAAGAGGTTCAAAAACACAAACTTTTTTCCCCGAAGAAAGCAGTGCCAAAAAAAAAAGTTTGAGAAGTTCAACACTTCTGGGATTCTCAAAATATCTTGAGAATGCTTAGACTATTTTTTTTTTTGAATTATTTTCAGGAATTTGGATTAAGATGCGGGAAATAGTAGTAAGTTTGTAATAATAAAATCAGGCTTTTTACTTTGATATTAAAGCTGATACTGTATTTGGGAGAACAAAAGTGAATAAATTCAATTTAATCTACACAGACCAAATAGGTATTTCTGCACTGAGCACATAATTTTTGACATTTACAAAAAAATCTTTTTCTCTTCATGACTAATGCATGAGAAAAATAATCAACAACTGGTATTATCCATGAATAATTCAATTCCTCTTTAAAAAAAAAAGCATCCATCAACAACAGCCAAATCTTTGTAGTAATCATACATATATGTGTAGCAGATAAAACTATTTAGTACAAAATAAAAACTTCTGCCATCTATTAGCGAAATATGCCATGCTAAATAGTATCCAGGGTATAGTATATTTCCAACACTGTAAGGGATTTCCATTCTGTTTAACTTATTTTAGTATTATAATGACTAAGTAAATTAATTTGATGGCGGAAAGCACCCAGAAAGCACTCTGGAATCTCGTTCAAAAATCAGCATATAAACCTCCTTTAATTTTTCATCTTCATTGCAACACTGTATTAATGTCATGCAGCTGTTACATTTGCCTGCCAAATCCCTGCTGAACCACAGAATTAAAATAGCTTTTCACTTCGGCAGGTATCTGTAGCGATGGGTTGTGTATAAAACAGCTTCCCCCTACAGCAGCTACTCCCACTGTCATGTGCTTCTTAGACTTAGTGCCCCTCTACAGACTCCATCATGAGCCTCTTATTTCTTCATTGGTATTTTTAAAATCATACTTGAATAGCAGAACAGGTTAATCACCTTTCTGCAAAAAGAGTCTGTAGTGAAAGAATGGCTGAGGCTACAAAAGGACATCCTACTGCAGTGCTAGTAGAGCAGAATTATTCACAGTCCCTTCATGTTTATTTTGCCCCACATACTCAAACACAAATATTTAAATTTAAAAGCGAAATACAGAAGTCGTTGTCTCTAACCAATCTCTACTTTACACGTATTTTTGCAATATAACAGCATATACTGAGTAATTAAACCCAATGAGTTGCAACAAAATTTAACTAAAGACAGATTGCATTATAATTACATAATGACTTTATCAATTAAACTCTATTATTAATTTGTTTACAAAACAATGGGTTTCATTATTCACTCCAACATCTGAGCAAATGACTCAACCTTTCATTGTCATATTTACTTATGACTATATAATTACACACAAAGAAGGTGATTTAGCCTCTTAATCGACTTTGCTTTTCAAATTTTAATTGTTTTTTAATTATAAAAATCATTACTGTCCCTAGTGACTTCAACTGGATTTCCACAAACTTTAATAACATAAAAGTTTCCCTTACCTTATCAAGTTCTGGATCTTGAAAAGGAAATTTGCTTATAACAATTCTGTATTCCTCTTCATTTGCTACAGGGATAGGGCTGTAGTTGTCTGCTTCAAAAATATCCCTGGTAAATAAGTGAAGTGAAAAAAATTTAGACATGTAACTTACAGTATTTTCTGGTGTTAAAACATATAAATAAGTATAAATTTTACCACCACACTTAGATGTGCATTTTCAAAAAGTTTTAAGAATTTTACACATCCCAAGTATTTTTAATTACTTTGGAAATACGTCACATATGTTAACTCTTTACAGTGTTACACAGTGAATCACAGAGGAAAAAAATGCCTGGAAATGTTTTAATATGTGCATAATACAGCAAAGGAACCTCAGAGCAACTAATCCACTCCAGAGTAAACCATAATATACCTATTGATTATGGAAACCTACACTTTTCATACGCTAATATTCAGAGTGTTTCACTTAGGCACCAGAGCTACATATGGTCAACAGAGATGGTTCAGAGAACTTCAAGCTGGATAAGGCCACAGTATCCTCTGCACTTCTGTACTAGTCAAATGTCTATAATAAAAGCACAGAGAGCTGGAGAACCTTAAGTGGTCAATTTAATATAAGGTTTTCTGTAATGAAACATTTTATGGCAAACAATTTCTGCACATTGAGACATCACACTCCATCTGCAAATAGGCTTTAGAGTACAGTATCAGGCTGACGTATTCTTGGGTTTAAATTTTATTCAATTAAATGATCCCAAGGAATTGGTGGAAACCAACCTTCATTAAAAAACCCATGAAGACATACTGGCAATGTCAGTAGTTTGTCAGGAGATATGCATATCAAATAACAGTAAACATTAAGACAACCTAAATTAGGAACCCAGAGCCCTATTGCAATAACCTAGAATTATTAAGTTCCTGAAGAAGAGAAACAGATGTCTCTTTCCTGCATGTTTCTCCCATAATGTCCCCTTGGAAACCCTCCTTCTTTCCATTAACTATAGCAGCAGTACTTGATGACTCTTCTAATTAGTAGTTACATGTGATGAATATCTTAGTCCTAACCAACCTGAAATTCATACACAACACTTGAGTTAACAAATTCTTTCAGAATTACATCATAAAAACTTGAACTCAGACAAAAACAATAGATGCAATATAAAAGGCATGACTATTTTGATGTACTTACTTGAACAATCCAGACCACTTTTTAAGAAGTGTTTCATTGTACTGGTCTCTTATCTCAAATAAAAGATCAAATAGTCGGTTCACAGGAAAACCATAGCCCTATGGGATAAAAATGAAGACGGGATAGTTCAAGAACCAATACATTCAATTCCTATCACACCACTTCAGAAATCTGAGGTGAGACTTATTATTCAATCTTGTCACCTCTATAACACAAATCATAGTAATTTCAGCCCACCACTACACATTGATTTATTAAATTTTTACCAAAGTATTTATCCTATGCATTTGGAAATTTACCCCATTTGTCCTTGCTTGTTAAAAATTGCAAGAATACTTCCCAATGATGTTCACTTGGTCTTTCAGCTAAAGAGTTAATGATAACTGGAATGCTATTCTTTTTTAAGATGAGAAGTAAAGCATTTTAAAAGACAAGAGCATACACGAATTACAAAACTAACACTAATTTTGCACAGATATGAATAACTGATGCTTGCTGGATAGCCCAGAATCCATTTGTTCAGTTCATAATACTGAAAATGAGGACCTAAGGCAAGAAATAAATTTTTTAAATATTACTGTGTAATTTTGGGTTTGATTTGTATATATGAGTCATAAAAACACAAACATTGCACTCATCTAAAGTTAAAATCTGACTACAAGAATTTCAGTTAAATTAATAATACAGTATGTACCTGCAAAGTATCAGCAAATACTACAATGAGATTCTTCAGTTCCAGAACTAGGTCAGGATCACTGCAATATGACTGAAAGTGAGACATTCTGGTTTTATTAAAAAGATTTAAAATATGGGACATATATTTTCAAAGAACAGATCACAGGTTAAAGTCTCCAGCCTTACTGAAAACCAACTTAGATTCGTTTGTCTTTACTTAGTCCAGCTACATAAAATTATTTGTTAAATTTTTATATAACTATCAATGGTGTAAAAGTTCAGAAAAACTAAACTAAAATATGAGATTCAATAAATACTAGCATGGTGTACTGACATTGAAGATCAGCAAATTACATTTATTTTAGTGGAACATAAGCACACTTGGCTAAATCAGTATCAGAGAGGTTCCACAGGACATTCTTTTTACCACCGAGCCTGGGTCTAACTAATGCTGTACTATCTCAGACATCTCTTTTTTCCAGCTGTATGGGTAAAACTTAAAAAAATATTTTCTAAACAAGTTCAAATTTAAATTGGATGATAAAATGGTCAAGACACTAAGTTATTTACTAGATGACTGAAATTTGATTTTCAGAGGTGTAGAGTCACACCACTCAGCTTCACTATTTGCAATATCGGATCAAGTTAAAAAAATATTTATATTATAATAATTTAAAGCTTCATGAGAATACAGTACTGATTGAAGACCATATACACCTGTCTCACCTTTCTTGAAGTTTTGGTCTTAGTGTATTTTATTAAAAGTAAAGGTTTGGTTTGTTTATCTAAACATTAGTCTACAGTACAATGATGTTAGAGAGATTCTGACAGAATTGGGTTTGATGTGACTTATGCATATTGAGCAGAAATAGCGACCAAGTACACGACAAGACTTCGAAGAGTTCTTTAGAGATTACATTACCTTCAACCCTTAAATTATCATTTTCTTATATAGGTGTATAAATCCAAATGGAGACAATTAACTAGCAAAGTATTTAGCTTTAAAGAATTCTGGATTAATATAGCTGAATTGATCACAATTCTCTCAAAAGAAGTAAAAACGTATGAGAACATCTCATGTACCATTGTTAATAAAGGTCCTATGATAACTGTGGTTGCAATCTCAACTTCTTCCCCATTTTTACTGAGTATATATGAAATATAAAATATTCCCTGAATTAAAGATCAATTTTAATAAAAATAAAAATTAACTCTGCATAAAGGAAATGCTGCTAGCAAACATTAACAACGGAAAGATAAAATTATTCTATTTTTTCCAATAGTAAAAGTTACATCAACAGGAAACTCTGAGGCAATTTATTATCAGTCAGTCTGAGTGAACAATGTGTACTGCATTGGTTTTTCACAGAGGAATAAGAAATAGCATGCAGCATCTCTGCAGCTAAGGGAGGAATATAACTTTAGGAGACACACTTGAATGCACTGAAATACCCGAGTGATACAAAATTTTTCTAATACCTTTACTTCAACACAAACATAACACTGCTATAGCACTGAAGAGAGAGCTCCAAGGGTTTTGCTGGTGGAGTTTATTTTGGAAACACAGCATTTGGAATGATAATTAGGAACTATTTCCTGGTGGTGCTTTCAGTGCTGAACTATTCAATCTGATCTAATGAAGAGGTCAGTTGAGACTAATGAGGAAGGATTGCAATAATAACAGCAGATTAACTCTGCATATTCTAAACTGCTGGACTAAGAGAAGGTTTGGAAGACCCTGTGAGTTGTAAATCAGTGGAGGATTATGCAAATAGCCCATGGCTGCGGGTCACAGCCTGATACTGTTGGGAACAACAAAAGCTTGGCAGGCTCCTTCCCAAATCTGAGCAATTTTTAATCACAAGAAAAAGAAAACATGAGAGAGGTGTAATTTTTCACTTTGTTGCTATCCCAGCTTTAAATATACAGAGCTCTGAAGTAAGAGGATTTAAACTGCAATACTGATAAGACTTCTCACTTACTGAATGTGTTCTAAGAACAGCAATGATCTTGGAAAGGGCCATGTTCCAGAGTTCATCAGTGTATGTTCTAGTTACCAATCCTTGGGTTACATGTAAAATGTGGTCTTCTACTACAAAGAAACTAAAACAAAATAATACATAAATTATTAAGTTGTTTCTAATATTAGAGCAAATACTACCCTTTACACCCAAGTACAGCTAAAACCTTCCCCACTGGAGCAGTGACACTTTGGTAGGTTTGCTGCTGTGCTTCACCCAGAATGAAGTAAAAACATGAAAAGTTTGTTTCATGCCATCTGGAGCCCAGGATGCTGGAGGGTCCTTGTAGGGCACTGTGCTGGTAGGATCTGGATGCTCTTCCCTGCTCAGATCCAGCAATAACCACCCACATGATTTGTGCAGAAACTGAATCTTGCAGAAGAAAGTTTTTGGACAGTGGAAGAACACAGGTTGAATTACGAATCAACACAGTAAAACTGAAATAAATTTTCATTTAGAAAACTTACCCTACAATTTGACTGAAGTATCTTCTATAGCCTTCTACTGTTTCATGCTTTCAGTGAAAAAGAAAACAAGTTTAGGAACAAAAATACCACTAAGCATTAGCTTCAGCTCAAATCAATGCAAAACCAAAAGTATTGATTACCATGCTTGACTGTGGTTGCAAAACTAATCTTGCTTGTTTCCTCCTTTGTTTTCTGTAATAATTTTCAAATATTTCTCCATCACCCTAAAAAAAGATGTAAGTGGTCAAAAAAAGAATATTGTCTCCGTATGAAAAAGGCACTTCTTAATCTAAGGGTAGAATTCTCTTAAACTAAGCACATATTTTGCATTTATTCCACATGTAAACCTCCAGCTGACACCAGCAAAGTTTTGCATGCATGAAATAGGCAGAAATTACCTTTTTGTATAGAGAAGCTTACAGCCTGCACTGTAAATAGAAACTTTGCTCACATGTCTACATTTTGTCAAGCAACATTATGCATTTTAAACAGCATGTCCATTTTTAAACTTCAACTTTCAGAGTATATTAATATTCATAGACACGGCATATTGCCTACTACTGTATAATTGAAACTCACTGTCTCCTAAAAAATTTGCCTAGGTTATTCGAGAAAGTAACTGCATTATAAAGTTGTTACAAAAATGCTTCTGTGAATATATGACACATCTGAACATAGCCTGCATTAGCTTTGCCTGAGGAAAGACACACATGAGATTTATTGAGTATTTGCTTATTCTCTTCAGATTTATAATGAGTGGGGATTTGGGTTTTTTTTCCTATCACAATCCTCAAAAATACAATACCTTCTGTGCCTAAAGATTACATTATGAGGAATTCAAGTGACATCCTACTCATCTCATTAAGATGACCATTCAGTAGGAACCATCTGTCCATCTGAAATCAGTGCTGCATTGACTCATCTATCTACTAAAGCACATGCAACTTGTATGCAAGCAGAATAAAGCAGCTTAGCATTTTTAAGGTTCATTTTTAGTTTATGAGCCTATTATTAGGTCAGCGCTATTTAGAATTCCATTACTTGGTCTTCCAAAAAATCTCCATATCAAATTATTACAGAAATTTTATACTACTAAGCACTACTTACCTAATTCCTTTATAAGATATAAATTTAGTTCATAATGACTATTTAGTTCACAATGAATATTTAGTTCATAATGAATGTTTAGTCATACTTAGAAATACTGCTAACCTAAGAAAGCCTAAAAGTAAAAGAGACTTTGCTCAAAAACAAAAACTATCCCCTCAAAACCAAGATGCAAATTCCCTAACACTGTCTGTTGCAGCAGAACTTTACAGAGTATGTTCCAATTCATACAAACACATACTGATCAGATACCACTCCAGCCCAAATATTTAGTGTAGTTTTCAGATTGTTGACTTCTACCTCCAGCATCAAATCTCAACCCAGTCCTGACAGTGCAGTAACATTTTAATCAGTATTTCAATATGCAAACTTTCATGTAACACAGCTGCAAGGATCCCATAAAAAGATAACCCAGCCCGAATGCCCAAAGCCAGGTCCAGCTGAGACTGTAGGATTAGCCATACTTACAAGTACATCATCCACATGGTCACTAATACTTATATTCTATAAGTAGTCTGACTTCAAAAGTAACTCAGATGTAGGAAAAATCAGAAAACAACAAATAATTTGATACCATGTTTCCCAAAAAAAGTTTTCATCCTTGTAAGCTTGTGCACTGAACCTCTTCCACAGAAGCTAAAATGGGCTATTGTGTCTCTGCCATTGAATCCAACCTAATCTGCCTGGGCATACCTTGTCAGAATCTCCAGGTTTTGCTTCCTATTTTTCACTACTACTCTGACTTCCACAAGATTCAGACTGAATATTCCTATGTTTTGTAATGTTTATCCAAATATTTGGGTAACATGGAGTACATGTGGGAACTGCAAAAGTGCTAATACCAGTATTAAGGCAAACATGCATATTTTACATATATACTTTAAAACACCTAGGTAGTTAATGCCTTGTGGAGTTATGCATACAAAAGAAGAGGTGGGCTCATGCCCTGAGTGTCCATACTCTACCCATCTCAGCTGGTTCACCCAGAACTACTAACACTAGAAGCAATATACTTGCCTGTTTGGGAACTATTAAGAGTATGAACAATGTGAAAATTAATATGCAACTTCAAAAATTTAAATCTCTTTTTGAGGTCACCTTAATACATACCAAAACTGAGTAGATGTGCAAACACCTATAGACTGGAGAAAAGTCTACAAGATCTTGGGCAGTTAAAACCTGAAGAAGGAAAGGAAAAAGAAGAGTATATAAAACACAATAAGCATATAATCTGCAAAATGGGATATATTACCAACAGAACATTTCTACATAATAAGGACTCAAAAATGGATGGCTTCTATCGGAGAACAATAAAACAATTGCTCCAATCTCTCCTCCCTCTGTATTACAGTAATATCTTTTGTTTGTGTTACAATACCACACTCCTTTCTCTGTGTTTCCAGAACATCAGATTTAAAGGTCTAAATACTCACTGTTTTATGGAATTTAGCAATACTGAATATTTGACAGATGAAAGAGTTCTAACCCAAGTTGAGGTCCTCAGCACCAAAATGCTGGATTTAGCAACATCAGAATATTCCAGTGGGCCATGTAACAGTGGGCAGGTAATGTATGATGTAAGTTGCAAATGAATTCCAGAATAACTGCAAGTCCTTTCCAATTAAATGTCCCCAAACATAATACTAAGGCTAGGATTGATACAACTAATATTTCAGCATTAATTTTTCACCCTAAAATGCTGATCTGGACTGGTATCCCTTGAAGGTATTCTGTGTGTTTTTCTAACTAATGTTAACATCTAAAGACAGTGTACTGAGAGCTTTGTTCAATAAACCTACAAAATTCCCTTTAAATAAGTTGAACTGATTTAGTACAAAGTTACCTCTTCTTCATGGTCATCCTCATCTTCAAATGTTCGCTTCAATGTGATTTCATTTTTGGATTCCAAAATTCTGTTTCTACCTAAATGCATATTCCGACCATAGTTTACATTATTCTGCTTCTGAAGAGCAGTACTAAAGGTTTTCTGCTGCTGTGCCTGTTTTAAGAGTAGAACCAATTAAGAGGCATGCAATTCAAATTTCACCACTGATGAGTATGACATGAAAACTATGACATGAAAAACAGGTGGTACAATTGAATACACATCAGTATAACTGCCAAGATCCGTGCACCCTCAGCCTACACCAGTGATTCTGCCTTTCATCAGTTTGGGATGATAAATGAATTCAATAGTGAATCCTGCATAATTTTCCCCTAATTTTAAAGGGGAACACAATTTTAAAGGCAGAGAAAAAAAAAATCAATCTCTAATTTTCCTGATCATTAATTGCAAACAGAGAATCAACATCTAAATGAAGTACAGGTATCTGAGTTCCCAGCTATTTTTTTGCTGTCTTCAGTTAAGTCTAAGTGAGCACTCAGCTGCAGAAGTCAAGGGCACTATACTGTCCTTACTATTGAAGGCAACTCAGCACAACCTTGCAATTAAGTTTCATTTATAATACTTAACGCTGCATTTTACACGAACCTTAGATGACAAAATGGCAACCCAACCTGAATTCTGTCAACGAGAAGTCAAACGAAAACTTTATTTGCTCTCTGAATAAATTCTAAAAGCATTAACTGCTTTAAACCTTGCCCAGTACCAGTGCTCTGAAGCGGCAGATTATTTTGTAATGGAGCAGGCAAGGCCACCAGCTGTCTCAATGTCCTCCTGGCTCTTACCTCCGTCTTCTATATGAGTAGCACCTTAGAGAGAACTAGGCAGTTACCTCAACACTTCTTTTGTCTAAGTCACCCTGGCCAGCTGGCCAGATAGGCTGCTCTTTGTTTTGGTGCAGTAGCTGCTGAGAAACGGACCGTCCAGGAGTTGACTACTCAAAGTATTTCAGAATTTCTTGAAACCTGAGATATACAGCATCTCTCCTTCCTTTTTCAGGGAGGAAACTACTTCTTGTCTAGGACACTGATAAAAACTACACAAGATGTTAGCATTTCACAGCTCTCCATCTTTACTCAGAGGTCTACGGGATGACTGTAATCCCTGGAAAGATTTCCTGGGATATTGAGACTAACGAAACTGAAATTTTTAGTAAACAACAGGACTGAAGTAATGCTGTTAGGCTGGCTTACCTGCTTCATAGCAGTTTCCCCAATTCTGTCAGAATGCTTTCGAATACTCTCTAAGAAATCCTTCAGATCTGACATGGATATTTCTTTTATTTCTTCCCGCAGTTTTGGAAGATTTTCTATCATTATCTGGCAAAAGCGGTATTGGCTAACTCTAGGAAGATATAGATTTTCTAGCTGCTCCATTGTTTTCAAAGCAGAATAATATCTACAAAGAGATTAAAATAAAATTATGTAGCTTCTTGTAAAAAGTTAATAAAATAATTTGTTTATCAAATACAGATATCAATATCACACATGCAACCAATATGCATATAATTCATTTACTCTGTTCTTAGAAAAATTAACAATCAAAAGGTCATCCATATAAAGTTTGGAAAAAAACCCACTGAATTGCCAGAGTGGCTCAGCCAAGTCAAAATTTTAAGTAGGCTCCTCTAGTATTAACTATCCTGATGGATAGCTCCAGTACCACATGGAACACCCTGGAGAATGGAGACACTGAAGTCACAACCATTATCTTCCCTTCTAGACCGAAGTGATCAGGGTTTTTTATGAGTTGGGATTTTTTTCTGATACACAAACTGCCAATCACCCAACACTGCAGTATATGAACCAAACAATGAAAAAAATTTTGAAAAAGCATGCCTGCAGGTTACCTGCCTTCTTCAGGTATGTGAATACAGACACACATCTACGCCTACCATCTTTCCACCATCTTTAGTTGGAAAAGACACGTATACACCTATCCTGACCAATGGTTTTTTCCAGCAGTATATCGTATTTTGCTGTAAACCACAAACCTATTAACTCTTCTGACAAAATACAGTCTATCCCACCCAGTAAACAACCACATTGAATCAACAAAGTACTATAATCAACGAACCTGTGATCTCAACCACATTTTAGAGAGGTATAGGAACCAGGTTAAACACGAGTAGGACAGCAGTCAGTTGAAGATGTGACAATAATTTCCCTTTATTTAGTATTATTACCAGCTACTCAGCCCTGGAGGCATTTGGGAAAATGAATTTAGTTTGTCTGATCAGAACAGAGTAAGGTAAACCAATGCCTTCTAGCTTGGTCTTAAATGGGAAAAGCAGAAACTCTCAGATCAGATGGAGTTAACCTCCTGCTCGTTTCAACCCTTTCTTTTCACAAGTATGGAGTAATAAATATCCTTAATCCATTTTCAGCTTTTCTTCCATAATCTTAATTCCTTTTTCTTCCTGAAAGTCCCACATAATCTGTTTTGAAAAATTACTAAATTATTTTGAATGAAAAAGCTAAATATGAGAAAAATCCCTTCAAATGAGAAAACCTGGAAAATTGTCCTTTACAGTTCTTTAGTTTCTGGACATCACTTTGTAAACATAGTGAGTAAACACTTTCAAAAAATGTAATTCAAGTTTCTGGCTTCCTTCATTACACAAGCAATAACAAATTACTAACACTAGAGTATGACTTCTTGCTCAATTCTGAAATTAAGACAGTGTTTTGAATTTTCTTAATCAAGACATTTCTAAGTTAACAACTCAGCATAGCTGGAGGATGGGAAAAATCTTCTCTTTTATTCCAGAACAGAGCTCCTTTCAGAAGACTGCAAATAAAGAGGTTTCAATTGTAAATTAGGAGCTTTTTTTATTATATACTTGGTTTATATAAAATATACATAAGGTGATGGGAATGTTGCACATAAGAAAAGGTCTGGGGGGTTTATATGTGTGGGTTTTGTTTTTCTAAATAGAAAATGGCCGAGAGTGCCACATGGTGAGACTTCTGGGGAACAAAACCATAATAGAATCAAAATAGTATAAAAGGTTTTTATTTAAATTATACAGATCAGCTTATCAGAACACTGTTAGTTCATCTGGAAGGTTTTTGACTGCTGGCTCTAAGATCAGAATTAACATAATCCATTTTAAATCCATTCTAGAGTCCCTTACTAATTATACATATATGGAGCTCAGGACCTTGCCCTTTTAACATCTGTTCTGATAAAGCACTGAAGTCTTATTAATTTGAAGGTCATCTGCAGGTCAGGATTTAAATGAAAAAGTTTTGCATATCATGTCATAGAATGATGTATTTACGTATTTAGATTTTAAAACTTTCTATAGATATAACTTAATGCTGAAGATTTTGACAATATTATTAGTTCCCATAATATATTATCAATCACATAAGGTGACGATTGCCCATGTGACTACAAATGAGTTAAAGAAGTATCTTCAAAATTATTTTGTCATAAAAATATAGCATTCTTCTGTCTAGTCATCTGAGCTAATCTTGTGAGAACATGCTCCTCAATGCAAAATCTGTAATTTTTTGAAACTGAAGACACAAGTTTGAAACACCAGTATGGGTAATATGATACAACTGTGCAGAACTGATCCATTTTGAGACCAGAAAATAAAACTGCACAATGGATTTTACCAACATAGCTAAACTATAAAAACTGAACCTTCTAATACTAGCAAGAACCAGGACAGAAAAAATGAAAAAACCTCACAACAAACAGCCACACACACACACATCCCCCCTTCAAAGATTAGTATTAGTGTTTTGCCTTATTTTATTCTTTGCAAAATGCCCCAGGCATAGAACAGTCAGGTCAGTATAGAATATGAAACATCAACACACGAAATAAACAAAAGTAAAAGAAAATGACCATTACTTTAGTGTACATGAAGTATGCGTTTATGCTTTAAATGACAGAGAGCTTTTAAGATTTTTATCAGCAGAGTGTTGTTTGGAGTCAGTAAAGAGAAATACCTAACTTACTAAAAAAGCCCCATCAAGTTAAACTACAGCAGTAAAGAAATTACTGCTGTAGTTTAAGATCAGGATCAGGATCAGGATCAGGAGCAAGATGAACTCAAAGACTAAATTTTACTGAGAACAATTTATTTGCACACAAGTTTACTAAGTAAAGAATCATGTAGTTATAGCCCAAAATTTCCTGCTGAAAAAAAAAAAAACGAGAGAGAGAATCCTCATTTTATTTTAATTAAGGAAATAAACTTACTTTACAAGAAAAAAAATAGTAGTATTCTCCAACTTTAGTGCTTCCCTTAGAGGAAATACTGTATATTCTTGCTTACTACATTTCCATTGAGTAAATCTCAAAACCTTTGCTACCAAACACATTAAACAGAGTTCCTTGGAATTTTTCAATAATGCTCCAGAAAAGTAATATTCAGAGAGATCCTGAAGGTGACATGTTGAAATTGCAATTGAAATCCTTTTACCACAAGTATTTATTTTGTTTTCAAATCTAGTTGCCTTATCAACTTTAAACCTAATTTTTAAACTTCCCCAGCATACCAATTTTGTCAGTTGCCCACAGGACCATGATAGAGGCACTAATAACTCTGAAACTTGAATAAAGTGAATCAAAAGCTCAGTATTTCCAAAAATCAGATTAAAGAGTTGCTGTGTGGAAAAAAACAAGATCTGTGGAATAGCTTTTTTGTCAATAATGATGTGGTAGGAAATTTTTTTTTAAAGTGGAATTATTGAACTAATAAGGCTTGAGAATGGTGACAAAGAAAGCAGCTGACAGTTTAGTATCAAATATAAATTTTGATGGGGTTTTTTGCCAGATCCATGGTACCTCTGGGAAATATTGATTTGCAGCTGGTAAAACCCAGTGTTTTATTCTGACATGGTTCCAAAACAATGCAGAAAAACAAAATCAAATTACCATGCTTTTATCTGCTCTGATATATTTCCATGCAGATATGGGTTAAACCAAATTATACGAATTATGAACTTTTCATATTTATATCCTTTATGTCTTAAGGTTTATTTGGATGCTTGGAAGGTTTATGCAGAAAAAGGCTGCATGGCTGTCTGAGTGAGTTTTAGTAACCTAAATAACTAATCAACTCTGTCTTCCTCACAGTTTGGAAAAAAGCTTATCGCAAGGTCAAAAAACAAATACAAGTCTTTCAGGGCAAAAAGCTCACTCTGAAACACTATACTCATTTTTCAGCCCATCTCATAGAAGATTTGAGAAGATTCAGCAATAACCGTAGCAGATTGACTTATATATTTTCATTGTATGATGAGTTTGGAGTTTTTGTTATATTTACTGTGGAAAAAATCTTGCAAAACCACAAGTTCTAACTATTTCCAGTTAGACCACAACCACTTGAAGCAGCTGGAACCTTTCTACCAAGCCACATATCAAAATCCAAACACTAAGGCCATGGTAACAGAGCTGTATGAAATGTGTGATGACCTTATCTCTGACTTAAAATTCAATTGTCGAATTGTCTAAGTGCGTAGCCCCCACCAGGCGGTTGGAAGAGCAGCAAAGAAACCACACTTCTCCTTTGTGCTTCCGCAGTTAAGACTTTAAACCCTCTGTAACTCTTTCCAGCCAACTGTGTCTGTTTACAGCAGATTCTGCAGTTACTTCCTCTCACTACTACAGTTCTTGTCAACTTGTGTTATCCATGGCTCAGGAGACAAATAAATAGGATACAGAGCCTTTCACCTCTAGGTCATCAGTTCAAACGCTACCCATGTTGGTAAAGACCAAAAGTTGCTACCATCACATAGCTTTTTGGACTTCTCCGGAAACCTCCATTCCACCTGCACAAACCAGTATGTACTCCAGATCCAAAATCCTGCATTATCTTAAAAGAGGTCTACCAGAGAAAAAAGGAAATGAAATTCCAGTCTTTCCTGTAATAACTAACCCCCAAACATATATAGTATCCATACTTTTGTTTTCCCTTCCTTTAAACATTAGAATTGAGAGTTTTATTCATGGTACAAGATTGTAAGACAATGCAATAACAAAAATACGTTCTAAAAGGCCACAAGCAGAGAAAATCAAGATGTCTTTTTATTAAAAATGAGCAATGAAAGCTTTGCTGCATTAACAAAACTCAGTGAAGGTTTATGAGAAATTATCTTTGCCTAAAATAAACATTCCTCATTGCTTTGTTATGTCCAGGACTGTGACTGCTCTCTGACACCTCCAGGAAAAAGCTTCACAGCAAAACTTAGGAAGATCAATTTTGAAATCCCTTGTATGTGCACACATCAACTGTCAGGTCTTTGCACTGACACTACGGATGTCCTTTCTGTTGCTCAATCTTTTAGTAGTGATAAAGGCCAGAATACATGCACTCTGCTGAGCCACAAGGAAATTACCCCTTGAATTACCTGCAAGTTCCATGGGATAGCCGCCTGTAGGCTGTATTATACGGAATTTTAAGTCACAGGCAAAATAGTAACTGTAGCGTAGCTAATGAAAGAGTTACCTGAGCTGGAGCAGTAGCCTGCAGCAGAGTCTAAGCCTTCTGCACTCCATGGGATTTCAAGGCATGGTACATCAAAGCTATGGCACTCCCCCTCTCCTTTAGATCTTTTTATGGTGTGACAATAACATGTCCAAACCCCTCAATTCAGCAGTCCTTTGACTTTTAAGACTTCCTGTCTGGCAGCAACTTCCATGGGAAAATTATCAGATATGAGTTTAAGATTTTGAAGAGTATTGATGGTTTCTCAGAAAGTGCATCAACCATCAGTGGACTCTACAAAACCACTAGCAAATACGGAGTCAAAATGCTAAAAACCATCAGCAATTTTATCTCACCTAAATGCTCTTTACATGATGACATTAGGAACTACAACTTCCCCTGCAATTCGAAAACCCGAACGCTGCTTCCCTTGCCTGTCAGAGCAAGGGTATGGCAGGCCTTGAACCCAGTGTTTCCAATATTTTCAGCACACTAAACATAGCACAGTCCACAGAAGACCTTGCAGAGAGAAGTGGTGTGATTCGGATAGCACACTCTTTAGTCGGATCTCTGGAGTAGCAAGGGGACCGTTTACATCATTCTGCAGAGCTGCTCCAAGAACACTGCAATAACATGCTACTACCACTATTGCATGCCAGCTACTCCAAGCAGACGCCAAACTAATGTCCTGTTCAGAGATAATATTGCATAGTAGTCAAGCTGATGAGATCTACCACACTGGTTCACATACAGCAAGTTTTAATTGTAATAAGAGACACCATAGTGCCATAGCTGTAAGGTCATTCTTAAAGCTTTTGTATTTCTGCAAAGACCTCTCAGAGAGCAAACATGTATAGGTACCATGTAGCACATAGATCACTGTCAAAGATGCATCAGATTTGCTGTAATGTTCATAGAACTGATGTGTACAGTTAATCTGAAGCATTTTGGACCTGTCTGCACACAGGCTTCAGAGCTGATTGCTCATACACAGTGGCTGCCGTTGAGAGTTTTCAGACGTCCAACAGTATGGTAGGAGGAGCTGGCTACTCAGAAACTGAAATCCAGACAAACAGTCCAAAAGCAAATCTGGATTACGTAGCAGCCCTGCAGACCACTGACTGCACAGCTAGTTCCAAATGGAAACAATCCTGTCCAGACAGACTTGCCAGCAGGAGCTCCCCACGGTGGTGCCAAGTGCACAAAGAGGCACCGCCAGCAACCAGGAATCCAGAAAGGGCAGGCACAGAGCATTGGTGTGACTGAGCAAAACAGGCAGGGATCACGGAGGCAGTGATGATATGGAAATCAAGAAGAAGAAAACAGCAGCAGTGGTATTGCTGGGGTGGGTGTGCAAGGTGCAGGCAGCAGCCCCAATGAGGCAGGATGCAGATAAAGCATGGGGCAGGGGCACCCAAGCTGCCATGGAGGGAGGAAGAACTGGGGATACTGGGACTACAGCAGCAGTGAGTGGCTCCCTGAGAAGATGAAAAGTGGAGACATAATTGGAAAGAGCAGCTGGTCATGTATCAGTTATAAACTATTATTCTAGAAATTAATTTTTAATTATACTTTTAATTCTTTTTAACAAGTCAACTTGTCACAGAGGGAAAAACCCCAAACCACAACACATTATCTGCACTTCCTTCTCATAGTCTCATTGACACAAAAGCATAGAGAAACCAGACAGGGCTAAAGACAGGTATAAGGAGTAAAATGTCCTTTCTCCTTGCATTATGAGTTTGATTTAAATATCTGATAATATATTAATCAGATATTAATGTACTCTAAAAGATCTTTAGTCCCTAAGGATCTTACTTTTCTTGCTTCTTAAACTGCGTTAAGTAATAAAGAAGAGTAAACCTTATTTCACATTTTATAATCATAATTTCATTACATGTCATACCCATTTAAGTAAACATAATTTTTCATGGCAATCGCTAAGGTCATAGAAGTTATTTAATATAACATTTTCAAATATTCTTGAAGTACAGACCAATATTAGGAAACAAAGACTACACATATACCAAGCTAGAATTAGCTACTTGTCTACTTAAGTGTTTGCTATTCTGTCAACTTACTTACAAATGTTACATTTTTTCTCATAGAAATAGGTTTACTCACCTTTTTACACTCATCTGTTCTTTTAGTTTGCTGTACATTTCCAGTACTGCATAAAAACAAGAGGAATAACTTGTGAGTCTTACTCTGGCTTTAGTTAATAAAAGAGGAAAGTACGTACTGTAAAGGACAAAATTAGAAATAGAAATGGATGTGCTATATTTACCTTATTTAATTCCTACAGTAGCATAAATGTGATAAACCTAGCAAAAAATATTCTAGAATGCAGCTAAAAAAGAAAAAACTGAACTCTTAACAGCTTTTAAATTAAAAAGATTTAAGATTAAGAAAACAGTCAACACTATACATATCAAGCATATTCATTCACTTACTACATGCCACAACCTTATCTGCATTACCAGTCCATGGCCTGTCTCCATAAAAAGGCAACAGTACCACCTACTGTACTCAGAACACGTCAACAAGACTTCACAAAGAAAAATTCTCAAATCTACTTTAGACAAACATGACAAACAGGATAAAACCCTTATGGAGTTTATGTGCAATCCTACAATATTACCTTCTTGAAACGACATTTAGAGCCCTTACGTTTTATTTCAAAACACCTGTAGTGACACAGAGCTAGAAGTACAATGTTGAAAGAGCATCATTAGTATTTTCCCCAGTATTCAAACACTACAACCCACCCTCTCAAGCAACAGATTAATTGTTTACCATATTAAAAATATTAGTTCATTCATAGCTGTTATGGCTACATTGTTTGCATCATTTAATGTCTCACTGTTTTCTGACAGTGTCGCAATTGCTCTGTGTCAAATATTGCAAAAGACATGGAACCTACATGTTGACATCTTTTAAAAACCTATCAATTTTTTCATTAAACTGGATGTTACAGGACTACAACCTAGAAAAAATAGAAGTCTTTTCCTTTTGGCTTTTGTGACTTACTTTATTTAATTTGCCATCTTATTTAGCTATAGGCCACTCACCTGGAAGACACAACTGTAGTTTTTCCACAACTGTTGTAATATTCCGCTGTTGAACTCTGCATCGGATGATTTCCTCTGTTTGGGCTATCACCTTAAAGGTTTTTTTTTAAAAAAAGGAAAGAAAATCACACTTAAATTATGCAAAAAACATTTCTTTTGCTACAAATATTCATAATGCCCATATAGGAAGCACCATTTTCTCACCTCTTTCCCAGCATCCTGAAGCCTTCGGTTGGTATCAGTAACTTGGACCTTAAAAATAATTTCACCTTTGTTAGACAAATATGCATATATTGCCCTGATGCGACTGCTCACCCTTGTAATCAGATCATGCTTCCTGAGAAACTTAGAACAAAGAAATGCAAATTCAAATTAACTCTACAGCTTGAACTTGAACTTTTGATCGCAAAGGGCTTTTGTTAACTTCAATTACTTATGACAGTTCTTTCTAACAGATTCTGTGGCAAACTTCTCAAATTTACTTGGGATTTTTGAACTTTCCTTGTTTCTGTAGGTCTGTCAAACAATTCAAATCATTGACCCAATTGACCACTGGTCCCTTTTTGATAACCTCAATGAGCTCTATGGGCCATTCATTGTCTGTAAGAAATGGTGATTGCATTTTATGGTAATTAAACATTCATACTTTGCTGAATGCAAACACTGGGTGGTTGATTAACATCAAACGTGGAAATCTCCAAACCACAGCAACATTTTAATGCTGCAGGTGCAGGCAAAGCTCAACCTCAGATTTTCCCACATAGTAAGTGACTCATTAGGTCATCATAATAAGGAAGCACATTCTAGTTTATTAAAAATCTCATTAATTTCTGAACAAAGATGCTCAATGACCTCATTGATGCTGTATTTGGTCTCTTGTTATCTGAATATCCTTTATATAATGGTCTTCTAATCATAACCTCTGATGAACTATGCTCATTCTGTCTGGTGTGCATATTTTGCTCTCAAAAGTGTAAGGAGAGCTAAAAGGGACGGATCTCATAATTCACTATTCTGCATTCTGATCTGTGAGTAAAACTTGGTTCTCATATCTCATGAAAACCACTAACGTCACCTACTCTCCTGTTCATTACAAAGTGTTCATTACAAAGTAAAAAACAATTTTTTTTCATGCATAATTGTGGTATTTTTAGCTTTCTAATAAGGACTTTAAATTCTTCTGAGGTCTGACATATACACGCATGATTAGGAAAAGACCTATTTAAGAAACACTGTGTTTATCATTTGTTGTCCTTTACCTTCTGAGAAAGTCTTTAAAAAAGGCAAATAACTTGGTAGCATTTTCTGAAAACATACATTAAAAAAATCAGAATGAGATCTAATAAAATATTCAGCTTTGTAAATGTAAATTACTGTATCAGGAAACACAGCTTTAATCACGAATCCTATCCAATTCACTTCTAAAAAATTGCTGCAAACATCAGAGTGCATGTGATAAACACTAAGTTAATCTTCAGTAGAAGAGTCCAGTTCCTTCTTTTAGATTCAAAGACAATGATATACGAAACTCTGAAAAACTTATTCCTTACCTTTAGTTTTTCTGCATCAGCCCTAACTTTAAGAAGCTCTGTAATAGCATCCACAAAGCCCTGATGGTGAAAATTGCACATCTTTTCTATCTCCCTGTCATGGTTACGAATGCAGGCATCAAGTTTTTCCATAAACTTCTGATGTGCATTTGGTTGGTCATCATATACAGACCTATTAAATACAAATAAGAAAATCAAGGTTTACTTTGATCCCCCGCGAAAACAGTATGTATGCAATGATCTTTATTGAAACCAATCTCTCTTAAAAAGGAAATAAAAGCGAGCAAACTTGATGTTAGTGGCATCCTTCAGTGGATCCACTCCACCAAAATCAGCATTAAAAAAAAGATGGCACAAAACTGAGAACTGATGGCACAAAACCCAGCCCTTATGGCATTAATCCAGGTGCTTAACCAGTTACATCATGGTTGACCTGAGCCTCACTGGTCTGTTATTTATGCCCTAATGCTCAAATATGGGTACAAAAGAATCAGTTTCTCCAACCACCTCAAATAGCACGGATCGCTTTTCCATCAAATTCCACTCTTTGCTAAATATAAAGAAGTGCAAACATACAAATTTGCTTTCCCAGTATTCCTAACAGTAGAGTTATCCAACTAAATCAGGGTCGGATGACTCCAGCCGGAATGACCGGAGCATTGTGCGGCAGCAGCCAGACCCCTGGCAATCCCCAAGGCTCCGTCCCCGCCTGCTCATGCCCAACGGCTCCCAGGGCAAAAACGTGACATGCACACACCTAAGGCTGCTTCCTCCATGAGATCTAACTGTCAAGAAGGGCTAGAATCAGGTCTTTTGGCTTATTTTACTAATTCTTGAATAGTTCACTTTGAAACCTCCAGGAGAAAACATGACTTGGGAGAAATTACTGGTGTAGTTTGCTAAGCAGCATCAGAAACAGAAATCTGCATGGAAAAGTGCTCAAGCATAAGAACGAGCAAAAGAGGCAGGAGGGCACTTTGGAGCTTTAGACTTTGGCAGAGGAAGCAGGAGAAGAGGTTTTACATAGAATTCTACCAAAACCAAAGGTTTGGAGTCTCCCAGCAAAGACAAGGCACAGACAGTTCAAAAAATTCATTAATAATTTCATACAGCAACAACAGCAAAGACAGGCAGTTTTCAGGTAGCTTTTCACACAGAATGAGAGCAGCAATATGAGGATGATTTAGTTACACAGTTACAAACATTTGTACTGCAAACTACGCGTGTTAAAAAATAGAAGTGATCAAAAATCTTTAAATTGCTTTTTTAGCCTCTAATTTCCTTCCATAATTACAAAGTTTCCTCCAGATATTTACAAGGAGAAGCCGGTTTTAAGAAAAATAAACATTTAAAAAGATGAGGAAAACGCTGAAGTTCCAAGTTTCAGTGTTACTTGCAGAAGTACAATCTTAAGTTCAAGAACCAGGTAACCATGAGTCAAAGCCCCTAAAACTCTTCAGTAGACAGAAAGTACTTCCCCCTCCCAGTCTTCTTGGAGAAGTGTGATTTCCCACATTCTTCAAGATTCCCTTTTCTAACCAGATATCTGGGCTTTGCTGAGATCTGGGCTCATCATCAGTGCAACAAACCTACAGCTGCGTGTCTGACAGGAACGTGACCTTTCAATGAAGAAAAGGATGCAGAAGAGATAGAAATGATTGTTGTAACACGACTCTTTATACTTTTTCAAGTTTCTTTTGACCTTGTACAATATATTCAGAGAAGCAACTGAATTTAAGAGACAATATGCTCTCCTACATGTCGACAGAAGAAAGCCAATTCCTTACATTCTGCTTGTTACAGGTATTTTCTCAGGGGAAAAAATCCATTGAATAAAATATTCCAAGAATATCCCCTTTTGCTTAGGACAGAAAAATAAGGCTACAGTACTGAAAGCAGGTTCTTTCCTCCAAAGTGCATCAGGGGAAAAATAAGATTGTTGACCCATAAAGTGGTTTACCCCTCACCATTTCCACCACCACAGTTTGAAATGACAACTGGAAGGAGCAAATGTGTGCCCATAAATCTCTTCTCTTGAGGTTCCTGTCAGACTGCCTGAAAGGGCTCCCTCAAGCCTGCCCAGGATGACTGAGCTTTAAAGGGCTGTGGTGAATGGTCACAAGTGACCTGCATCTGCCAGGGGAAAACACCTACACCCAGTGCTGGCTGGACAGAGAAGCAGCATTCTGCCCTGGGAGGAAAGAAAGGTGCAAGACACAGTGGGCATTGAGTGAGGCCTCATTAGGCAACCTAATGTTCTGCATGAGAAGACACGGGGGCAAGCATTTGGAGCATAACACTGTCACCTGTAAAGAAATGGGGAAGGGATGAGAAAAAGGTTCAACGACTGATGTTGCAGCACTCCAAAACACACAGGTTGGTTACATGAATGCTGCTCCATTAAGAAAAGGGTCAGAGAGGCTGGAAGCTACAGGGTGGACACAGAGGGATATCCAACTGTCTTCAGAGCCCTTGGAGAAGAAAAAAAAAGATTAGGAGGACTAGATGCATCAAAGTGCCTTCACAGATAACTGGCAAGCATGAGCCTCGTCTAAATGGGCTGGACTCACCACCCATATTGCATGAGGGGAGGGGAGGGGAAGGAGAAGGAGAAGAAGAAGGAGAAGAAGGAGAAGGAGAAGGAGAAGGAGAAGGAGAAGGAGAAGGAGAAGGAGAAGGAGAAGGAGAAGGAGAAGGAGAAGGAGA
>VYXC01008040.1:368159-419506 GCA_013397175.1 Platysteira castanea
CGTGACATGCACACACCTAAGGCTGCTTCCTCCATGAGATCTAACTGTCAAGAAGGGCTAGAATCAGGTCTTTTGGCTTATTTTACTAATTCTTGAATAGTTCACTTTGAAACCTCCAGGAGAAAACATGACTTGGGAGAAATTACTGGTGTAGTTTGCTAAGCAGCATCAGAAACAGAAATCTGCATGGAAAAGTGCTCAAGCATAAGAACGAGCAAAAGAGGCAGGAGGGCACTTTGGAGCTTTAGACTTTGGCAGAGGAAGCAGGAGAAGAGGTTTTACATAGAATTCTACCAAAACCAAAGGTTTGGAGTCTCCCAGCAAAGACAAGGCACAGACAGTTCAAAAAATTCATTAATAATTTCATACAGCAACAACAGCAAAGACAGGCAGTTTTCAAGTAGCTTTTCACACAGAATGAGAGCAGCAATATGAGGATGATTTAGTTACACAGTTACAAACATTTGTACTGCAAACTACGCGTGTTAAAAAATAGAAGTGATCAAAAATCTTTAAATTGCTTTTTTAGCCTCTAATTTCCTTCCATAATTACAAAGTTTCCTCCAGATATTTACAAGGAGAAGCCGGTTTTAAGAAAAATAAACATTTAAAAAGATGAGGAAAACGCTGAAGTTCCAAGTTTCAGTGTTACTTGCAGAAGTACAATCTTAAGTTCAAGAACCAGGTAACCATGAGTCAAAGCCCCTAAAACTCTTCAGTAGACAGAAAGTACTTCCCCCTCCCAGTCTTCTTGGAGAAGTGTGATTTCCCACATTCTTCAAGATTCCCTTTTCTAACCAGATATCTGGGCTTTGCTGAGATCTGGGCTCATCATCAGTGCAACAAACCTACAGCTGCGTGTCTGACAGGAATGTGACCTTTCAGTGAAGAAAAGGATGCAGAAGAGATAGAAATGATTGTTGTAACACGACTCTTTATACTTTTTCAAGTTTCTTTTGACCTTGTACAATATATTCAGAGAAGCAACTGAATTTAAGAGACATAAGAAAGGCAATATGCTCTCCTACATGTCGACAGAAGAAAGCCAATTCCTTACATTCTGCTTGTTACAGGTATTTTCTCAGGGGAAAAAATCCATTGAATAAAATATTCCAAGAATATCCCCTTTTGCTTAGGACAGAAAAATAAGGCTACAGTACTGAAAGCAGGTTCTTTCCTCCAAAGTGCATCAGGGGAAAAATAAGATTGTTGACCCATAAAGTGGTTTACCCCTCACCATTTCCACCACCACAGTTTGAAATGACAACTGGAAGGAGCAAATGTGTGCCCATAAATCTCTTCTCTTGAGGTTCCTGTCAGACTGCCTGAAAGGGCTCCCTCAAGCCTGCCCAGGATGACTGAGCTTTAAAGGGCTGTGGTGAATGGTCACAAGTGACCTGCATCTGCCAGGGGAAAACACCTACACCCAGTGCTGGCTGGACAGAGAAGCAGCATTCTGCCCTGGGAGGAAAGAAAGGTGCAAGACACAGTGGGCATTGAGTGAGGCCTCATTAGGCAACCTAATGTTCTGCATGAGAAGACACGGGGGCAAGCATTTGGAGCATAACACTGTCACCTGTAAAGAAATGGGGAAGGGATGAGAAAAAGGTTCAACGACTGATGTTGCAGCACTCCAAAACACACAGGTTGGTTACATGAATGCTGCTCCATTAAGAAAAGGGTCAGAGAGGCTGGAAGCTACAGGGTGGACACAGAGGGATATCCAACTGTCTTCAGAGCCCTTGGAGAAGAAAAAAAAAGATTAGGAGGACTAGATGCATCAAAGTGCCTTCACAGATAACTGGCAAGNACACAGAAGCTAAAGTGCAATTCATTGCTGTTTTCTTTAGCCTTTTTGTTCTAGGGTGGAAGAAGCCTCTAAGTTTAGGTCTCCTTCCAGTGTTCTCAAAGAGAAGTGAGAAAGGAGCGGCATTATCACAAAGATAGGAGACTTCTACCTATCACCATGTGCTCGCACTCTAAATTGTGTAATGTAAGTAAAAATGAAAACAGCAGTAAAACTCAGTAAAGAAAATATATCTAAAATGAGAACGAGACTGCAAAAAGATGGTGCAAGAGGAACTCCATACTTGAGTTTGTAACACTAAACTTTCTTTGATGGTAGCAATGCACTGTCTTTTTGGACTTAGTTATTGCCTGATGATTTGAGGGTATCCAATAGCTGCCTTGATAACTTTTTATCCATTTCACATCTGTACCAACACTTTCAAACATGCTGTTAAAATACTGACAAAAGGAAATCTTTGGCAATCAGAAGATTTCTCTTTAAAATGTTATCAAAAAATTCCAGAAAATACAGCCAGAAGTTCTGGCAGTACATATAATGTAGCATATGTAATACAGTTTTCACTGTTAAAAAAATCAGTAGTGATTATGTTTTCCCCAATATTAAGGCCACTTACGCTTAAATATAATGATAATAAAGTACTGGTTTTTAATCTCAGGGGTATTATCACAATATTTAATTGAAAATAATACCGGGAATAAATGTTCGAAATAGAGGGGAAGAAAGCAATACTGTGTCCCTCCCAATGCCTTAATTACAAGACTATTCTACCTTCTTAATATAATAGTTACTGGTTTGTGTCATACATTGTACCTTGTTCTGCAAGGATACTAATAAAATTGTGAGCTGGGATTTAAACTAGTATTTTGACAGAGCTCCCTAAGATACACTAGTAGTATAAATTCCATGTTAATTACATATGTAGACAGCTCCATCTTGTGGGAACAACAAATCAACGCTCGTCAGCACACGAGTGAAAAAAACCCTGAGAAAGAACTGCTTGCCTTTACAGAAATAAATCATCAGAGTATTTAGAAGAAATTCACACTTTATATCACAACTTTCTCATCTAGGTGAGAAGATGAATTAAACGAGTTCACTGACTCCCTTAGGACACTGTCCTCTGAGGACACTTTACACATGCTATTTCAGGGGCTTCAGAATAAAGTCTGGCCTAAAGCACCAGCCTTTGTGAAAATCTAAGTGTACACTGGAGAGCCAGGCCATCTCTGGCCATGGACAGAAATTAGGCTTTTTCTCAAATCTGCAAACACAACTGAGACAATACACAACTGATTTACCCATTATGGAACATCATACATCATAGTTTATTTCTGATACTGAAGCTTATTTTCCATGCATACATTTATTTCAAAGATTATCTACACCTATCTAAAGTAATTGCTACCTCTGAATAATTATCTGAAAGTGTACATTTCAACAGGCAATGACATTGCAAAAGATGCTGATAACAATTCTCCACTTTTGAGAACTAAATTATCAGGCAGACAAATCACCAATACTGCAGTATCTTGGAGAGACATGGAATCCTAAGAGTATCCCAGAGATATTTTTTTAATTAAAAGACAAAATGAACTGAATTTACAACACACACAGAGAGTTCTGTTGGAAAGCAAGCAAGGAAGCAGTAACCCTTCCAGCTCCATTTCTTCAGGAGATGACAATTACATGCAATTATGTCTACCCTAAAAATCTCTCTCTCACTGTTAACTGCTTCACATTCAGCAGGAGGAAGTGTCATAAAAAGGGGCAAATGTGCCTAGAATACCAAAAGACGTTTTACATGTGTGATATACAGTTCTTTCAGGTTTTGTTTACATTTATACACCTCTGAATGAAGAGCCCCAAGGATCTTCTTCAGCTTTATGGGCCCCTGAAGTGGATGCTGATGGTCTGAAATATAGCACAAATTTAAAATGTGTCAAACAGAAAGACACGATCAGTTTTTATTACAACTGCTTTCAACTTCTGATCTGCACAGCTGTAGGAACCAAGGGACTACTAGTGGTTGAGTCATACCATGAAACTTTGACAAAGTTTTTTCCTTGGTATGAGTCTTCAAACTGGACCAAAACAGGAGAAAATCACTGTTGCTGGAGATTGAAGTTTATATTTCATTTTGGCACCCAAAAACCCCAAAACAACACAATGTTATCACCTTTATTTTCAATCTGGAATGAGAGAACATGAACTTGAATGACTGCTGAGACATCAGTACTGCAAATCAGTGATAGGACAGGTACTGATTTCTTTCCTAATCGACAGGGCAAGCAGGGAACCCATGAAGAGCACAAGCAGAGCTGAACAACTTTCCTAGTAATGTGTAGCAGGTTCTCTGTTTATATTCCCAGAATTCTGTATATAAACTGACACACTTTTTTTACTCATCCCAGCAATTGGATGAGCCATATTAATGCCAGCCTAGGTAAAAAGAAGATAGTGTAGAAAGTACTAGAAAAAGAAAAAGAAATAAACTAGGAGTAGTCAGAGACTAACCTAAAGGAGAAAGATGTCTCAGTTCACTGGATACATTTTATTGCAATAGGGATACTTTTACCTTGATCTTTTTTACCAGGTAGGCTGAAGGGAGAAAGACAAGCATAAACAGATTTGAATTCAGGTCTCAAGAAAAAATGAAGTAGATTTTTCGGATATGCAACCATTTTCCAATCTAAAACAATAAAATAAGTTTACTTTATACCATAAAAAACCTCCCTAACACTTTTATTTTCAAAACTAAACCACAATATAAAAAATGTGTATTTAATAAGTCTTACTGATGACTTTTTGTGTTTACATGCAAAAATATATTGAAGCACCAGAGGGCACCATCCTATACACAAAATTACCAACTGTTAAGTAAGCAAAAAGGCTCATCTCCAGATAACTAAAAATCAGTCAAAAACCGTAATACATAAGATGCCAAGAATTCCACACAACCATTCAAAAATAATATTAAAAATCAATTATCCTAAAATCTTCTGATCTATTCCATGATGACAAGTCCATACATATACATTATCACTCCAAGTGAGCATCACAAATTTCTTCACAAATTGTTACAGTCTCACTTCAAAATTACATTTCTGCTATCCTTTCATACAAATATTTCTGTGCATGCAATCAGGATAGATGTCCTTAAATGCCTGAGTGTAGGTGGGATTGAAGGAGGATGAGCATTTCACTACAGAGGAGGGAAATAAAAAGTTAGAAGCGAAAAAAAATTTGTATAAGCCCAGAAATTAATCTAATACATTGACTGGACTATTGGAAGGGCAGACAATGGACGTGCATACAGACTATTAAGTGTAAAAAGACAGGAGCCCAAAATTATTTTTTGGAAGTCCGGCAAATACCCCAAATTTGCTTTTTCCCCTCCTCATCTCCAGTTTATCTCTGCATCTAAGGCCTCTAGACTAGAAAATTACAATAACCAGACACCTAAACACAACTTTTACTGTAATCTTGGTTTAGCATGGAAAAACAGATTGCAAGAATAATCAGAATGGGAACTAAAGTAATTTTGTCTCATATCTATAGCAATAGTTATAACTTTTCAAAGGAGAAAAGCAGAACTGCTCAGGAACTCACACTTGAGGCAAAAAAAAAATGAACTTGAAGAGTTTATTTTATTAAAAATAAAATCTCCATACTTTCATAAGCAAATAGTAATTCAGAAGATAATATGAATTCCTGGTTGGTGATAACTCTGTCACTTAAAAATCATTACTACAACAGTCTATTAAATAAAGAAAAAAAAAACATTTAACAAATCCCATTGGAGTTTAAAAAAAATATTATTTCTTGAAGGTTTCAGGGATCGTTTTGGGTGTTCTTCTAAATGGGCAATGATTGTATTTTTAATTGCAACCTGTATTCCAGAAAGACAAATCTGAGCTTATGAAGCATTACTCTAAATTTTTGAGAGAACAATTCTCCTAGTAATCATTTATAATAATAGGTTCTAGCAGCAGCAGAGACTTTTAACAGACCACATATTTTCAAATAGCCAAAAAACCATGTCAGAAAATACAGGAAAAAACAGCAATCTTTTTACAGGACAAAGAAACTCCTTATTAATGACTTGCCACCTTTCACCATTTTCACACCTCCCCCAGCCCATCCTGTTCTGTCCCATTTCTAGGATGAATTGCAGGTTTCCCCAGCCCTGCCTATATTGCCACGAAGTCTTTCATTTCCTGATTACACAAGACATATGAAGCAATTAAAAACTGTATGTACACATTGTTTTCAGGATACTGATAACCACTCAGTAAGTGCCAATCAGTTACAAGTCCATGAATGCTGTGACAATGACAGAAATTACACGTATCTGTACAACAGTTGTACAAGGAACGGTTTGACATGGAATGTAAGCATGACCATGCAACTTATGACCTGCAATGGAAGCAAGAGAAAAAGATTCATTTGTAGAGCTTCAAATTAAGCACTGTGGGGGGAAAACATTACTAATTATTTTGCTCAATTAAATGAAGGCACAAAAAAAAACCCCTCTAACCATATACTTTTTATTCCGTTTTTCAAAGTAATATTTAAAACAAAACGCACAAGTAAACCAACTCTCAAATTAAGAAACCGTGCTTATGGAAAATAATGTTTTTACAATTAATATCTTGCTACCAATGCCAGTTTTGTCCTGATGCTGGATATGCTCCCATACACACATTGCAAGAAGTGGCCCACTACATGCTCTTCCTATTTCCTCTTTCATGGAAAAAAAATCCCGAAATGAAACAGCAACACAGAGATATACTAAATAAAATTATAAAAAATAGTAATATTTACAATGCAAATTTGCATGATGAGTTCAGTGGGATCAGTGCAAGCACAAAACACTGACAAAAAAAATTAAGATTCTGCATTTAAAACAGACCTGTCACTCTGACTATAACCCTGGCATCCCTTATCACAATACTGTATCACACACTCCATTTGAGCTGCAATTTCACAGGAAACACTGCAGAAACTTCCTTTGTCCTACAATATACAAAGATATTTTCTGTTTACACAAGCTGCAAACTTTGTAGGAATTTTTCCACAGAGTAATTTCATATAGGTGGCTGCATACACCCAAAAAAGCTTTATAAAATAATGTCCAGGTGTTTCCTGTCATTCAATTGCAATTATGGTAATAAGCACATTTCTTAAAACCTAAGCAGCCTTTCAATGCCAGACGCCACCTACATTCCAGTTCTGCCATTCTTACTCATAATTACATCTCACCACTCTATTGAAAAGCTCACATTACATGCCAGAACAACATAGAACTCAGCTATGGCCTATTCAGAGAAAAGATTTTATTAATCTTAATTTAGCTGTTATGCTTTGCTTGCCTGGTTTTCCTGGATGTGCAGTTTCTGTGAATTGTTCTCACTAATAGTATCCTGTTTCTGTGAGCAGGAAAGGGCTGAGTACAGTTTGTTAGTTAACATTACTTCCTATAAGCAGGGTCCTTATTCTGTAGTAGCAGCACTAGAGCAGTCATTGTTCATGCTGGATAAGCAATGGATCACACTGATGGCTGTTAATGGACATCCTCTGCAGCAAAACATGAACTGATAATCAGTACACCCAGATTTGCAATAGACTTCCTCCTTCCTGTTTTTACACTGCTGACCAAGGAGATGCCTCTTCCTGCTAAGCCTTTGTGCAACTTACTGATGTATGAAGCAAGAAACTGAAAAACAAGTGCTGCACTACCACTTTTTCCCCTAATTTTGTGTTGTAATAGTAGATAAAAAGGCAGCAAACGAAACGGCAGCTTCACTCGCTTTGGTACTGGCTATCACCACAGAATGAAGTGCCAAGTTTGGCCATCTGTTTCAAATACCTACATGGACATAAGTGGATGTAGTTGGAACCTATGTTATTTCGTACAATATAAAGTAGGAAATTGAAGTCCATATAGCAATATTTTCATCTTCCCTTAATATTTCCATAGACTGTTTGTTACATAAATTGTTATATTTTAGGGGAAATGGATTCATGTGTAAACCAAATTGTGAGCTTCTGTGTTCTTCTAAAAAATTTGATCAGATTTCTATTACACATGTACCAGAAATAATTAGGTATCTATTACAACCTCTATCTAATCTGTCAACTTTACCTGGAGCACTTGAGACAATCTTCAAGATAAAAATAAACCAGTTGTTTTGGTAGACAAAATAAATTTCATATTTCAACAACCTCATATATCTCCTCACAAGACATATGAAATAGAACAGAATTTTTAATGTCAGAAATGTTTAAGTTATTTACTCAATAGGCTTTGAATATCAATGCTACACAGATGTAAATATATTATTTCAGAAATTTAAGAAGTTTGAGATTATATAAAATATCCAGTAATTTAAAGGTTTCAAAACCAACTGCATTAAGAATGCATTCTATTCAGTACAGATCAAACCAGATAATTCTTTGCTGCATCACATTCCTGTGCAAACATATAACCAAATCATGTATTTTACAATGATTTTATATTATTCATTTTTGTTAACTGTGTGAGCTTACATAGCCTATACATAAAAAATCATCATGTATTTAATTAATGTAAAACAACAGCCTGTGCTATATATTCTTTGCATATCTCCCAGGATCACTGAAGAAAATAAAACATGACTTCTAAAAAAAAGACTGTTTTCAATTCAGAAGCTGAACTGAAACTCACAGTGTTTCTCTCAGTTAGGAAGCAATTAACAGTGTTGAAACAACTGACTTATTCTGGTTCTCCACCTGCTTGATAAACAAACTAAGAAAATCTGTTCATTTCTTAGGGAAAGGTGACACTCAGGGTGTCACACACTTAGGGTGTGTGACAGCACATTTCAAGAGAAGGTAGCACACACTGGCTAACTGTTTACAGCTTCCTAAGTTTATGAAACAAACCAGAACAAACATACAATATAAAACAATACCTACTATGTTACTTTTCTGTTGAAATTACCTCAAAACAAAACTTGTAAGAAAACACTGTTTCCATAAACAAAATGGGGTAAAAATCCTTCAAAGTCACACTACGCCTAAGGAAGTGTGCAAACTGTGAAAGTCCCAAAACTTGAAAGTTTAAACACTTCCTTTTGAAGCTGAAATGTCTCAAAAGTATCCCCCAGGCACATATAAGACAGTATATGCATTATTAATTTTGTATTACTCTGATTCACAGGAGAATTGCAAGTTACACTCACTGCCGTTTTGCAAGCAAATTACTCTCCCTGAGAAACAATGAAAATCCCACTCACAGTATTACAACTGAACACTTTTCTCATGCTATACATACTTTAAAAAAAAATCCCCAGCATGTTTTAGGTCCTCTCTGTCCAATCCCACCTCTTTCCATCAAGGCTGATGCACTCTAAAATCTGTTTCCTTCCTTCTTAATACCACCATCAGTGATTAAGTTCCCTACTAGTTTGCTGTTACTGGCAAAGGTTGAGGTACGGGAAGGGCTTCAGCCAGGCTCCAGGAGAGATCATTAACTCCTTCCTGCACAGGCTCCAGTCTGTCCTGTGTACAGACAGGTCCGTAGTAGATGTGTACACTATGAGGAAGAGATGCATTGTTGAAAATACTTCATCAAGCTGAACATCAAATTGAACATTCTGTCATTGTTATATCAAGGTCTGTGGTGACAGAGATTAGGTTTGGTCATTTCAACCATCACCAGAAAATAGCCAGAAAGACTAGCCACAGCTAGATTTTTTAACTAGCCATAGCAAGCCCTTCAGCAAGATAAAATCTCATGTGCTGACTTGATGCTGATGCAAAGGTCTATATTTTTGAATGAGTTAGTACTTAATAGTCTACTACAACCCATAAAAATAGCTTCCTATTTGCAAATCCTTTTCTGGCATTATCTTAAAAGCATTAGTTAAGACATATTAATCCTCACCAATTTGAATGAGCTCATTTTAGTAGTATAATACATATAACGCAACATGACAAAACTTGCAAACACACCAGCACTTACCAGTCAAAACCAGACTTATATTTAACTGAATTATGCTAAGGCTCCTCAGGTAGATATCTGTATTGAGGAAATTGCAAAGTCTCAGAGCAATAGTTCAGCCACACACAAAGCGAGCTGGAGCACAGGCTATGCTGTTGGCTTTCCAAAAAAATCTGCAAGGAAGTAGGCACCCGTGTGGCCGGCATTTGTGAAGGATGTAAAATTATGCACTTCCTATGCACATGGCAGGTCCAAAATCTGGGTCACCAGACACTGAATAAAATCAGCTTGAGGAATAAGTCAATGAAGAGATGACAGGAATAAGAACTGGCTTTTCTGAATTTAACTGATGTAAGAATGCACAAGGATAAGCTGTAGATATGAAGAGAAGGCTAAATTTAAATGAGACACAATGTCACAAACTGCATGAAACATCTGTTCAGTACACTATTCTGATGATGCAGCAGATGATTTACCTATTTTAAAAGCTTTAATGTATTTTGAAACTTGTTTCCTAAACACTGGGACAATTTCAAGCTCTTTGGTAATACTTGGGAAATTGGAGAGAGCTATTTCGAAGCAATTCACACAGGTTACTAGCTAGGTTAAATATTCACTTGGCAGTTGCCCATTTGGAAATCACTGCAAGAACTGAGTCAGAAGCTGATGTGTGAACACTCAAAAGATCAAGATAACCTGATTTGCAGACACATATTTCATGACAAACTTAATCAGCATTGAACCTAAAGATTTTTTCACAACAAAAAAATGCAGTTGTGGGTATGATTACCCACAAGCAGTTTCAAGCTTTATAAAAACTTCAGAATATGTTGAAACTTGCAGCAATGCAATTGAGTCCTTCTAAAATACTTTTGCTCCCAATGGCAAATCTGACTGATCAGGCTACAAAAAAATCAGAACTGCAGTTCTGCTGCTGAATGCCAGATTAATCAGTCTACAGCACACACTCTTCTTATGCCCTTTTGACTCTATATAATGGACTAGCAATAAAAGCATAACAATATACATCACATAGCCAGTTGCTTTTTCTGACTGTTGTCTTCCAGCTTAAATGCTTGGAACACCATCAAATCCTGCACCAAGTAACAAAATTTGCAACTGACACTAAATGCAAGCATTTGTTTTTTTAGGATACACTGGTTCACAGTGAGCAGGCCACTCTCCTTACTCCATAACAACCCAGATACAAAATAGAAGTTAGCTATTATAATATAGATGAACTGATACATAAATATATGTGCTGGTTTGGGCTGGGGTGGAGATAATTTTCTTCACAGTGGCTGGCATGGGGCTGTGTTTTGGATCTGTGCTGCACACAGGGCTGATAATACAGAGATGCTGTCGTTGCTGAGCAGGGCTTACACAGAGCCAAGGCCTTTTTGTGCTGCCACGCTGGCGAGGGGGCTGGGAGGAGACACAGTCAGGACAGGTGACCCCAACTGACCAAAGGGATATTCCAGACCAGATGGCATCAAGCTCAGTACATAAAGTGGGGGAACAAGGAAGAAGGGAGGAGACATTTGGATTGATGACATTTTTCTTCCAAAGTGACCACTCTTGTGATGGGGTCCTGCTGTCCCGGACATGGCTGAACATCTGTCTGCCCACGGGATGCAGTGAATTCATTCCTTGCTTTGCTTGTGTGTGCAGCCTTTGCTTCCCCTATTAAACTGTCTTTATCTCAACCCAAAAGTTTCCCAGCCTTTACCCTTCTGATTCTCTCCCCCACGCTGCAGGTGGGGGAGCAAATGAGCAGCTGGGTAGGCTTGGCTGCTGGCTGGGGTTAAACCACAGCAATATACATAAAAGTACAGTCTGTGACCTGACCCAAAAGAGACCACAGCTATCACACAAGGAATTTCCAGTTCTTTTGGGCTACTTTGTAACTTTGTTTGAAAGGGAACAAGGAATGAAACACGTTAACTTGAAAATTGAGAAGGGCTTGAAGACAGACCATTAATAGAGACTACTGATTTTCAAACCAGCAACATACAATTCCGTAAAAGAAAAAAAATACAATTTGAAATCAAAGTACGTGATCAAACCATTAAAATACTGATTTAAAGCACTGGCTGATGATCTCGGAGTACTCTTACTCTACATTTAAAGCAAGACTAAGCTATAGACAAAAATACGAATTGCTGGCTCATACTCCAAAACCAAAATAATGAACAGGAAAATTACTTTAGACAATCCTACCAGACAAGTAAGACCACAGGGCAAAAATGAGGGCAACCACATTTTGTTATTGGATAACCACATCACAAATCCCAATAGACCACAGGCAAGTACTTAGAAAAAGTATTTCCCCGCCTGCAATTGTGTTAATGCTGTACCATCTTCCCACGTTTTGAGATTTCATTCATACTGCCTATGTTACTGCTTACTAACTTCTGTGCTGAAAACACAGAATAACATAGCTAAATCATACTTGCTAGTAACTGTAATGTAGACTTTCAGTAAAACTGAAGTTACATAACATTTAGGCACTTGGCTCATTTTGCTCTGGACAGGCAAATGAACATAAAAATATCTCCAAAATACAAATTACAGACCCCAGTCTGGGCAAAGCACCAGCAGTGGCAAAGTGTACCACAACACAGTAAAAGCAGCAGAATTAAACTCTCACTCCACATTTCTAACCCTGAATTTTCTTAGAGACATTGATCAGTAAAGGACAAAATAGTCTTGCTTATTTTTCTAATGATGCCTTACTAAAGTGTAGCTTTTACCTTTGGCTTTTCTGCAACACAAGGACAGAAGTTCAGGATGAACAGTTAGCAATTGGTTCTAACACTTCAGCCAAACTCATTTATGACGTCCAACCTCCAAATTCTGTCTAACCTAAATGAGAAAAATGCAGCACTATACAGAAATGATTTTGCTTTGCAGTCTCAGCTCAGTGCTGCTTTTACCAGTGCAGTGCAGTCCTAGATCAGTGGAAGGTGACTGCAGCATATTGCAGCATCAGCCAGAAATGCATCAACTGAACAGCGCTTGTGGGTGTCATTGCTGCAGCCACAAACAACAGGCCACTGAAACGTCTTCACAGCAGGCTCTCTAAGAACTCTGCAAAAAAGTTTAATGGCCAGCACAACTTAGAGCAACCTAGAAGATGCTCTAACATCTACCAGGTAACACCTTGGTGATGACAGATTTCAGGAAGAGATGATTTTATTAAAAGCATTTTTACACTGACTTTTGAGGAGCACTTTCCAAGCTGTGATTGTGGGTTAAAGCTACAGAGTACATTCCATTTATAGATACATCAATAGACATAGCAACTCCTTATCAACTTCATCTTAGCTACAAAATTGCCATAATCAGATCCCCCACAGTTTTTATATTTAATTTTACTTTTGTATTTTTGTTCAGTCAATGGATTGTGGGCATGGAGGTACTCCAATGACAGGATGTGCATGGGAATCACAGAACACTGCAGACTTAGTGATGCAAAGCTCATAAGATGAAGTGTTCAGAGGAAGTCTACCATATGCTTATGAAATATATTGCCAAGCTAGAGTTTAAGAGTTAATTCATTTATTTTTAAAAAAGAGCTTTGAAATACTACACATTACTACAGACTCAGAGAGACTCTTATCTACAGTATACAGGGCACTGGCAGAACAACTTCTACACTTGAGTTGAGTTCCACTTTGACCTATTTCAACCAACCATAAATTAACCATCAGATAAGGTCAATTATTTTCTTCTGAAGAGAATTTATCTTACTGGCTACCACAGCATGTCCAACTGCCTATTCAAGAAGTGTTAAGATACAGAGTTCAGTGAGGGCCTTAAGTATTTTGTTAATAACTTTCTGATTTTTTTTGCTGTTGTTGTTGAGAGGATTATGGGAATTGCCTTTCTTTCTTTTTGTCTTCTTCCATTTCCTTTCTAAAGATTAGAAATGCGATAGCTCTCCCTGAGAGAAGCTCAAAAGTATGTAGGCAACATGAATTATACGATATTAACACGTTATATAAAAAGGTGAGAGTGATGGGCCTTTAAAAAGTTTTGTCATTAATCTCATTTTGTTAGCCATTAAAGCCAAAAAGATGTTGATAAAAGTTTCATAGAGTCTGATGAAAAAAAAATTAATCCTGGCTTGCTATATACACAGTCTGCCTATTTAATGAAAGGCATGCTGGCTTAAGTCTCATTTATCATGATTCAGCATGTGTTACTGAATTTAGAGATGTAAGTAAAATAGGAGCAAATTTAAATCAATAAATTTATCCAGTTAAAATCTAAAAAGAAAATTATTTTAATCCAATACAATCTCTACATTTCTTGAGATGCAGAGCAATCTTTAGGAGCTAACTCTCCTAAACAGTAAGTAATCCCAACTGCACTAGCTGTACGTTGATTCCTCCTGTAAAGGACCCGCATTTCACATTCCTCTTTATGGGTAGACCTCAGCACTAGAAAATCACCTGCAGGATCAGCCTGTATGTTGTTCCTATCTTGCAAATTATACACAAAACTATTATATATCAATAAATGCTATTATTTTTTATATAAGAACAAGTGCTGCCACTCCTGTAGCAGGGCAGGAAACAGCACCCTTGCAGGGACAGCTATACCAAACTAGCAAGCAAAATACTGAAGAAAAACAGGATCAAAAATGTGTTTCCATGGAATCTACATATGGCCCACAAGAAAAAAGTACACTTCCTTCGTGAAGCATGGATGCATTAGGAAGACATTAATATCTTGATTTTAACAATTAAGGATAAGTCAAATCTTGCATATCCTATGATCTTCAGCATTTAATATTACCTCACGCTACTTATCTGAACCACTCACCTCAAGTCCCTTCTTTTGTTCTACTATTTAAGTAGGTATGTTGGTACTTTATTTCATGTGGCGATGCTATAAATATTCTCCCAGCATTACAAACCAGAGATTACAAAAATATTCCATTTCACATAAGGAAATTAACATCATTTCAGTCATTATGTGAGCAACTGGCTTCAATAGCTTCTGTGACTGGAAATCAATGGATTACTTCATGTTGTAGCCTTATGCAATTGCACATAGAATTACTCATTTCACTTCTTTGATTTATACTGTTTAGCAAGCAAAACCTAGATCTCATGCAGTAAATAATGCTCCATTTTACATTCATGCTTCTGTTCATTGAAATAGATCTTGTAATTAGATGTGGGATTTTAGACTTTTCAGTTTCACACAGCAATTCACAAATTGTAACAGACAGAGCTGAGCAGACAGCTCAAGTTTTGGTTTTAAACACTGCTCTTCTTAGGGAGTAGAAGCTTATTTCTGTGGTGTTCGCTGGACTTCTTTCAAAACACTCAGCCAGGTGTAACCACTCTTTAGCCTCTTTTTCTTTCATTTGTAATTGAACACTAGAGGTTCAATCAGACCAACATGCACTTTTTTCCTAAAAATCCTGAAAAGTCAGCAATGCAAAATTCCCTTACTGGAAAGCCAGTGATAGGACAGGAACATGCAAAAAAAAGCAATTAAGCTTTAGTATTTATAAAAACATCAGCAAATTTTAAATGCTTAATATGGATAAGAGATTCATATAGTCCCTTCCCCATCCCCACCTGTGGTTCCCAAACATGCCGCCTTCTGCTGTCTAGCCTTTCTCTGTCCTTTCCACAGAATACTCTGATATAAGCTTTGTACTGGAGATGGTAGCAAAACTGCAATTATATTTAATATTTCGGTGTGGTTTTTTGCAGGCATCAGCTTCCACCTGGCTGGGCTTGTAAAGTGAAACATAGTTAAACTGCCACCAGGGACAACTCAAGTCTGAAAGCATCCCAGCTACTTTCCTTCAGCCTAAGCCCACAGACACAGGCTCCTTGTGATGCTAAGCTTCAGCACCCCCACACAGTATTCCCAATAGCAGCTATGTTTAAGGAACACGAGGGGAGATCAGAGTGCAGTTTGCTCCAAGCTGACCTCCAAGACCAGACTGACCCAGCAAGCAGGCCCTGTGTGATGTCTAGACGACCCCACCACACTCCCCACGGGGGTTCTCAGAGGACTGACTAGCCCCAGCCTGGCACAAATGCCCAGACTGCCACCTCCCACACAGCTTTGGAGGATCCACTGTAGACACACATAGCCAACCTCAAAATCAATTGCTGTGATGTGCAAAATGGCCCATTTGGCATGCAACAGAAACTTCTCTTCCACCAGTTCTCAGAACTGGGTTCCTCACCCATGTACCCCACATTCACCCTTTCGCAGCCCTGTCCACAAGCTCCAGCAGGCACCATTCCCACTCCAGGAAAAGCCAGCAGCACCATGCTCACCGCTTTGCAGCATGCTGCCACGCAAACTGCCTTTTCCAGTTTTCTGCACACAGGCTCACTGTATCTTCTCAAAGAGATAACATTCAAATTCACAGTTCTCTCTCCCCTCTTTGGCTAGTGCCCATGCTTTTTTATTCTTTTCAGACATCTTTAATCAGGGAAGCATCAGCAAAGCTCCATGATGAAGATCCCCTTTCCCCCGTGTTTCCTCTATAACCCAATGCACTCTCCACAGGCCCTGCCCTTATCTCCCCAGCTCTAAATGAAAGGCACTTCGACGTTCGCCTCTAACAGGAAAGGTTATGCAAAACCTTTTCTTCAACACGCAGGCTAGGCCATTTGGCAGTATGTGGAATCAGAGGAAAAAGAAAACCAAACCACTGAAGTCATGGCATATCAGAAATGCTCTAAACACTCTCACATCTCCAAGGAAGCTGACCAGGGTAGAAGGTTTCAGATCACATCATTAGAGGTTGCACAGTGGAGCACTGCAACACCCACCCATGATACGGTTTTGGCCCCGTTCTCAGCACAGAACCGGGAGTACCGGCACACCCAGGGAGCTGACTCGTGTCCAAGCGCAGGGCAGCAAAGCCGGCATTGGGTTACGGCGGGCGCCCCAAGCCCGGTCACCCGCGCCGGGCCCGGGGCCGGCGCCCCATTCCGAGGCCGCACTCCAGCCCCGGCGGAGCCGGGCCGTGCCCGGCTGCTTTCCCGGTAGACAATGCCCGGGAGCGGCCAGCCCAGAGCCGGGGCACGGCCGCCGTCTTCGCTCGGCCCCCATTCCCTGTCAGCGCCCGGGCAGGGCGCGAAAGGTTCGCCCGCTGGCGGCGCCGCGGCCCCCGCGCCCCGCACCTCAGGGTGGGTCCCACGCAGGCCGTGTCGGTGCTCTCGATCTCCTGCAGGATCCGATCATGCTCGGGGAGACTCTCCGCCATCTTGGATGGGAGGGACCCGGCGGCCGCGGCGCTGCGGGAGGTGCCGAGGGAGGAGCGGCCGCGGAGCCAGGCGGGGGCCGGCGGGGGCGGCCGGGGAGGGGGTCTCGGTGCGCAGGGCGGCGGGGAGTGGGGAGGGACGGGGACACGGATACGGACATGGACATGGACACGGACACGGACAGGTGAGGAGGCGCAGGTCGCGTCGGGCCGCGCCCCCGGGGTTCGCACCAGCTCGGCAGTGCCCCGCGGCCCTTGTCAGGGGAAGAGCTGCGCCGGGGACGCCAGGGGCGCCCGGCAAAGCCCCTCCGTCCCCATGGCATCTCCGGGCGCTGGTGTCCGATAGAGACCGCGGGCAGCTGCGTTTGCCCGGCGCCAGCCGCTGCGACCAGCTCAGGGCACTGTGACACAAACGAGGGACTCCCAAAATGCGGCCCCTCTCCTGGACGGACCGGCTGCCCATCCCGGTGCGCCGTGCTGCACAGACTCCTTGAAGGCTTATAGGGTTCAACATGGCCTTTCTGCACTGAGCTGGTTCTGGTTTGTTTCTTAGCCTGGTCTTGTTTTACTATTATTAAAATTTATTTGGTTTGTTTTGATTTGACCACTCCCGCACACGCGGCCCGTGCACGTCCCGGCAGGAAGGCATCGACCCCGGAGGCGGAGGCTCTGCGGGAGTTTCTGCATTCAGGTTATGTCACTAACTTCATTCCTTCCATTCTTTACGTGATAGAAACTTGGGGGTTGGGGTAAAAATAGAACAAAACCAAGCCGAAACAAAGAAGCGCACCTTTATGTGCAGTAGCTTGCTGTGTTTCACTAAAAACGGACGTACTGTTTCGTAGTGCTTTGTACAGCTAAGCTTCATGTGTCAGTGAAGGAGGAATAAAACCTCCCTTCTATTTAAATATTACACTTCGTGGCCTGTGGCCAGGGATTAACTAATCCTTGGGTTTTGCATGCTCGGGAGACAGCATGCACCTGCTTTCTGGGCAAAGCTATCTGCACACAAGTGGGAAGGTCCTGTAAAGAAATAGGCCAGGTATGTAAAACTTCAGGGTGATGTGTAGCTACTTTTTCCCATAAGGAACTGACAGCATTTGACAAGTGTGAATGCATCAAGGTCTACAATTGGATTTGATACCCTTCCAGTTACTGTTACCAAGCTCATCGTCTCTCCTGCTCTGGTGCAACTACCCCTGTACACGAGTTAATAAGTGGCACTGAAGATGGTGCACATCTTGTCTATGCTTGTGCCTTTATTATATTCAGTGTTGATTCAGATGAATTTATTAATGACACCTACTAAATCAACAAAGACTATTCTAAATGTAGAGTGCTTACAAAGTGCATGATGCAAAAAAAAAAAAAACCCTATGAAAATCCTACCACTTGTAGTTTTCCTTCAAGAAATCACTCAAATGCAGTAACAATCTTCCCACATTCCTTTTTTTTCTCACCACCAAAATACTGAAGTTATAGGTTGACACATTTTTCAGGGTAAATTTAATTTTCTTTTTTTAGTCTGATCGTTACTGCAACCTGACACCTACAATGCCAGGCAGGCTATTTTTAAAACTCTTCTACAAATACTGACAATATACCTAAACAAATTACATCGTAATCTTTTATGTATTACTTTTTTTAAGGGCAAATATGTAGAGGAATTTTTTCAATTGCACTTTTACCATTAGGCAGTTTCCATAAGCTGCAAATGAAAAAAAATTAAATGTTATTTTGAAATTATATTTCGAAATACCAGCAGTAAAACCTTGAGTAGTTGTGTCTGGTGATTAAAATAAAAGTTGCATTTATTAAAAATTTAAGAATAATAAGCAGTTAATTCTTTAAAAATGTAGCTCTAAACTTCAAACTAAAAACACTGCTACACAAAAATTTCCCTTTGTTTTCATTTTTAAAAGCGCTTTCTTTTTTCATAAATCTGCAGCTAGCCATCAGTAACAGATCGCTTTGTCCTGGTGAAAAGAAGGAGCGGAGTAGGTGACCTTGGTTTGTATTTTTTCACTTAGGGCCAGTCACACTCAAATTAAACTCAACTTTCCTGTAGGCTTCAGGGTCAGGAAAACAAAGTTTCTAATACATTGTGCTGACTGAAAGAACAGCTACAGAATGGAACACATCCATCATGAAGAGTATAATATTATCAAAAAGAAGCATACCTTAGGGTGGTTCCAAGAGGCAGCTCAAAGGACTGGATCTCAGCAAGGGCATTTTCATATATCTGATCTTTATTTTCTTCTAGATACAATTCTGACAGATTTGACTTGCTCTTCCTTGCCATAGAGTAGCATAAAACTAATCTAACTTTAGGAGAGGACTTTTATTCTGATTATTATAGTTGACTAAGTGACTCTGTAGTCAGCAAAAGCAGGCATAAAAAAAAGATCCTGTGCTAACCTCGTGACTCCTGAGGACTTTGTGTCCAAGAATGGTGCGCAGCTGCTGTTTTCCTGTCTGCTGGTAACATTTGCCTTGTATGCAGTACCCAGTTGGTTTTTTTTTTTGTATATGTGTGCAATATATTTATCTTAACAACAAATTTACTGCCAAAATAATATTTTTACATCCTAGAAATAGCTCATCATTAATAAATATTAAACCTGGGATTTAGTAATTTTGAAAACATAACTTGAAAGGAATTTCAGACACTAGACATCAATGCTTAATTTCTCTGTTAAGTTTTATGAGATTAAAACAATTCTTTTAAAAAATTATATTTTCCTTTTGCTGCATAAAAAGGTTGGACACAAGGACTTAGTTGGATTTATGAAAGGTTTATGGGTCTTGTAAAGCAGATTAGAAAAACAGAGAAACATTTATGTTCTCGTAGTTTTAAGCATTGGTAGTTGCTACTTATAAAAACAAATTGCAAAAAATGCTCTGTGGTAACTGTGAGTTTTATGTGTGTGAGTAATAAAAAAGCTGTTGCTAATTTACTACCTGCATGGAAAAAAATGGATAAACAAATGTTGAGAGCAGTGCTGCTGTCACATCATTGTCACGATGATGGCAAGGAAAACACTTTACACAACTGCCATGAATTACTTTTATTTCAGGCAGTTATTTCAAACATGAGATTGGAGTTTAGATCTTTCAGTTTAAACAACTTTTTAGAAGCCTAATTCTATATTATTTGGATAATCAAACAGTATGTTTGGGTTTTTTAAATATTTCAAGAGTTTTAACCAAAATTTGGCTCCTAATCTCAGTACTGCTCCTGACAAAATTGATGAGTCCAGACACTCACGGTGCAGACAATAGTTAAATGCAGGGAAACAGAGAGTACTCATTTTTGAGCAGGGTGATATATAGTTTATTCACTTCTCTGTGCCCAGTGGGAACACTGAGGAGATGAGTTCACATCAGTAGCAGTGGGAAAGAACACTAAAGGCTGCAGTGAGTTAAGGCTACGTACAAATTTGCAATGTGTTTCCTTGAACAAGCTGCTTTATTCACCAGTTTCTTTTTGAACCAAAATTAAGCAGTTGCTCTGTTAGCATTACTGTGCAGTACATTTCCTGCTTTCACGTTGTTCGTGGAGTTGTGAGTAATGTTTACACTTCTCACCAGAAATGGGAGCCTGTGATTGACCCATCCTGCCACTGGATGTCGCACAAACGCAGATGAATGGATGGCTATTGTAACTACTCATGCTAATCTTAACAGTCACCGGATTCAGTACTAATTTAACAATTGTGAGGTGACACTGTGGAAGGAAACTGCAAATATTTATATTAAACTTAAGCTTATTCGCGTGATAGAAGAAAGTACATCTACTGCCATTGTGGCAGAGCAGAGGCTGGGCAGGTAAATCAGAGATGCCTCAGACATCTACACCAAGCCATCACACACTGTGGCTGGAATGAAAATAGAATGCAGTGATGGAAGCATGACGACTTATACAAAATGCTTTTATGAATATATTTATATGATTTTAAATTAGTTCAATTCTAACAGACGCTTTGGGTAAACCTTCTTCTTCCTCCTTTCCCAAAAAATTTAAACAGTAGCTTGCTTTAGGAAATCAACCAACCAAAATAAACAGGATTCTGAATCTGTTGTATAAATGTTCTTGTTGGTATCACAGCTGCCTGGAAATAATATGTTTAATAACAAAGCAAAACAATGTAAAAAGAAGCAAACAAATACAAAGGTGAATGACCAAGAAATAGGCAGATGTTACAGTCTCTTTGGTTGAGGCGGTGGGTGTGGAAGTACCTCGGTTCTCTGTACAGGATCACACCAAATTGCACCAGGCCTGGCTGCTCAGCCTTCCAGCATGTTTTACACCCCCACTGAACCAGTCCATGACATCCAGAGAAGGATCCAAGGTACAGTGATGGATCTGTATCTGATTCATGGGCAGTACATTAACACCTGCCAAAAGCTGTGGCTTCCCCACTTCCCCACTTCTGTCTTCTGCTCCTCCCCACCATAATTCCAGTGCTGATTAGATGTGCCCAATCTCTACATCTTTCAGTCATACAGGAGCTTTTCCTTTTTCCAGCTGGGCTCAGGGCCACTCTTGAAAGACTTTAGGGAACTGCCTTGTTCAAGGAAATAAAGGTTTTTTGTGAAGAGACAAAGGGACAAATTCAGTATAGGCACCTGACATCAGCTTCTGGCAGAACAGTGTATCTTTGCTTCACGACTATACATAACATACGTGGAGGCTGCAACTAAATAGATTGTCAGCAAAGACAATGCTACGGTTTTGGGGGGGTTTTTTTGTTTTTTTTTTAATTTGTGGTACTCTCCATGCAGAAAAGGAGAGTAGAAGTTATCATTTCTGAGGTATCATACTTGTACTAGATCAGATTTAACCAGGTCAAGAAGCCTGAGAAGGTACTAATCTTCTAGAAGTCCTTGGCAGAAAATGAGAAGATATTTTCTGTGCTGGTTAAACTCACGTTATTTCTGTGAAGGAAGTATTTCATTATTTGGACAGGCAGAAACCTCAGGCCCTGTAAGTTATAAAGACAGCTGCTCCATCTTTCCAATCATCCTGAGCTTTTCCTTTAAAAAATGAACCAAAGCACCTATTTCTTGCTGAAGGTGTAAAAACGGTTCACAGCTCAGAAGAGGGCAAGAGGGGAAATTGAGGCAAATTATCAACAAGATTGTGAAACAGGATGCAGAGGCTTATCTAGAGCAAAACCACTTTCACCACGTCCTTTCTCCCTTTCCTCCTCTAATTCCTACTCTTCCCCAACCCTAATGGGATACCAGAGGGCCAAGAACTGCTGGTTTAAATCTTGCCTGCCTGTGTTGATACTTTAAAAATACATTTTACCCACGTGACCATTACAAAAAGTGTAATGTGCTGTAGAATAAAGTCCCTACTGGGTAGGCAATTCCAGTGTAGATTACTTCCTTTTTTAAAAATTGCCTATGCACAATTAGCAGCTTTGAGTCTGTTTAATTTTCTTTCCCAGTTGGATTGGAATCCATTTGGAATGATTCATGGAAAAGAGAGAAGAGAGAAAATGTCCACCCTCAAATGGAAGTACTATAGATAATTTTCACATGCAATGCCATCCATAACAAATTACTTCATTGGTCATTGCAAGGATATCTCCTCTTTACATCCCTCCACAAGGACATCAATGCCATTAGTCATTTCCCTGGCATCTCCTGCTCTGCTACTGCCTTCTTTCCTGGGCTCATCCCCAAACTGGACCCTTGCAAACTAGCTCATTCTACCTAGAAACTGATTGGCTGCTCCCATTTCCCTTGTGCCTGTTTTTCTGATGGCCAGACCCATTTCTGCTTCTCAGATGAAGCATGGTGGCAACAACCCTACCAAATGATTCTTGGGGAAAACAGGCAGGTAAGGAGATGATGGAATTACCACTGCCATTTTTTGCCTTTTACCTTTTTGCCTAATATATGGCCAGTACATTCGGTATCAGCAGGAAAATTACCTTTTTTTATTTCAGAGCATTTAAGTGAATTATGCTTTTTGAATAGTAGTCAAAATCATAAATACATTGGTTTTTTGTTTTAATTACACTGTATTTAAGAATTGGACAATGTATATAACAATATTCACCAAAATACTGAATGAACAATGTTCTATTTCACATTTACACCTTGGAGTTTTTTTATAGTAAATTGTCAGAACAGCACACATCTTTCCCATTGGCAGGGCAGTCCATCACTAACTGCTTTTGACATTTTACTGACATCTTACAAGTGCCTAAAAATATCTGGAGAGATCCTCAGCTGGTGGTGATGTTATCTTTGTAAGAGTCAATAAAGGCATCAAAACTACTGGTTGAACAGAGCTACTTCTGTCTGACTGCAGTGGGAAGGAGAGGAGAGTCCCTGTCATTAAATGTGTTTATATAATGCTTGGTGACATTGAAGAACAATAGTACTTGAAGAACAAGTACTATTTCATTTTCATTGCAACAAACAGACCATATTTTTTAGCGCAGCATTTGAATTTCCTGTTTGAAGGAGACACTTTAATAATATCGGGTAATAGTCTACAAAGTAGCATCTTTATCATTCTACAGAACAAAACACTGATGCATAAAAAAAATTTCTGCTTACGAGTGCTTTTAAGGAACAGGCATCAACCAAAACCCTGAGTCAAGGATGTGCCCTGGGAGCCTGAGGGCTTTGCTTCTTTGTAGGCAGTGAGGAGCTCTATTACAGATGCTGTTCTGGAGGACATTACTTTCCTTGAGCAGGAGGGCTTTCTTTTTCTTCACACTTTCAAGAGCATCCAGTCATAGATAGCCACAGAATTTATATTCCTTACGTAACCAAGGAGAACTTTCCTGAGAAAAAGAGCCCCTGTTCTAGTTTTGGGTATGAACAAGTCAGAAATTAAAATTACTTTTGAGGTTAGGATGACTGCATGATGGACATCTGACTGGTGATGGCCAAGTGATCCTAGCTTGATGAGTTGCTCCTTTAGCTGAGCCACAGTGAGTGACAGACATGGTGCCCACTCTGAGTCTATTCTCACTGCAAACTGAAATGCTTTAATTGAAACTACTACGAACAACCCACTCAGAAGCTTGATCATTTTTATCATGGCCTATATTCTTATAATACTTTGGGGAAAAAAGACCAACTTTGTTTGAATATAGGCTTGAATCACTTTAGCTAACAATTAATTAAACGAAATATCTCCATAGGCATTTTCAGGCTCTCAGGTTCTTATTTCAGTTTAGTTAGAACTCCACCTAATTGATTTAAGTGAAATAACTCTGCCTTAGAAAGGAATGTTATCAGATAGTTTTTTGCACCAGTTCCGTGCAGGTCAGGCTTGTGCTTCTGCTACATTCTCCACTCATGCTTCTCTTAAGTTTGTAAGAGGGAACAGTTAACATTAGGTTACCACCCCGTGATGGTTGGTATTTTAATTGTCCTACTAGTGAGATCTGGCCAGAGGAAATCTTCGGTATTCATTTTGCTGAAGAGCCCATGCCTGACTATTTAGTAGTGTTAACAACAGTCAGGAAATTTAAAGGAAGTACCTTGACTATCTGCTGCTTAGATAGCTGCGTCTCATTAGTGTGAAAGAAAAAGAAAAAACAACCAAGCAAACGACACTGCCAAATAGTACTATACCTCAAGAAAAAATCTCTTTTCCAGTGAATGAGTACAAGAATCATTATTTAAAGTATCACACCACACTAGCTGCTTTTTTGTAATATTTCCTAGCTATATTCAATTAACATGGCATGTTAGACCTTGTAAGTCAACACTATTAGCTTTGAAAGGAACCGCTTGTTTTCTGAGAACATTCCAGGCCACAAACACTTTTTCCAGTGAAAACTGAACAATTACAATAAGACCCTGTTTTGGTACGAAAATAGGAAATGATGCTAAACAAAAGGGAATGTTTATTTAGAAATTCCAAGGCCATTAATTTATATTAAGAAACTGTTTGTGCTCAGAGACTATAATCAAAAGGTGATGTGAATCATTGATCACAAAAGGACTTTATAGATAAGGAGCAAATGCAGTGCTGGGTGACTGTATTATATATTAACAACTTTCATGAGCAGCATTTGCTGATTCATTTCACAGGAAGTGAGCTGCCAAGAGAGATTTCTAGGGGAGGAACAATCAACAATATTTTCATGTAAAATAACCTCCAGTTACTGTATTGTTCTCACAACATTTGATAATGAAGGTTTTCCTGTTCAAGAAAAAAATGCATAAATCACAAAAACAAAGGCAAATCTGGTTTAGTGTTACACTGCTATAAATACACACATAGGCAAAGTAAGGGCAGGGACTGATCAATTAAAAAATTGGGAAACTGGTAAGTACTCCTTTTGAAATTCCCTCACAGTTGGGAATTAAAGATACAGTAAATGCTATTATTTTTGGAGGAAAAGAAGTCACACCTTTATCTTTCTTCTTGGTTTGGGAGCTCACTGGCCATGCACGCCTGGGATTTTATTGAAAAAGCAGTGCTTGGTTTCCATTCAGGAGAGCAGGACCTCCGCAGACACCAGTGCTGAGCCACACTGGGGGCTAACAGCTTGCTGGGAGGCTGCTACAAATGATAGGAGAGCTCCATGCTTTAAAAGTTGAAACCAAGTCACTGCAGGCAGACCCAACACAGCAGTACACCCGCAGGTGATGGATGTCACCAGGCCAGCCCCACCAGCACGCTCCAGAGTACGCCATGGCACAGGGACAGCTTTGTCCTCCAAACGAGTCAGCCATGAGCAGCACAGCCAGCTAAGGAGGGGTTCCCCACTGCTCCACCGAGGTGAGGAGAGCTGGGGGCCTGAGTTACATGAAATGCACCAGAGATAGTCCACAGCAAGGGGACACAGTGAGTTCTGAGAGTCCTCTGCCATCCAGCCCATGCCAAAGGTGCTTTGCCCTCAATGCCAGCAGGCATCACTCAGCTTTCTTAAACCCTTTCATTGCTACCACTGGTACAAATAGAGAAAAAAATACAAATGCCTTCAACTAATCTTAGTTATAACTTGATGTGTGATGGCACTGCCCAAATGCAGTGAATTTGGGAACACATGGTGGAAGGAAGAGAATCGGAGAGAAAGCATGTACCAAGGAGCTTCTGAGAGTAAAAGATGCTGCAGTGTATCTTATAAACATTTGTAGGTTTTGCTCTAGGTGGACACTGGTTAGATGTTACTGACAACCAGTTGTGTAGTTCTTTAACACAAACTTTCCTCTTGTAAGATTTTCTACAGTACATGTCCTTAAATGCATAGTAACTAACCAGGGGGAGATTTAGGAAGCAATTTATTAGAATGACTAAGAAGAGTTTTAAAGAAATTAAGAAGGAAAAAAACAGAAGCCAAATACGTTGCCAGTTGTGGATTTTCATTCAGCACAGACCTGGCAGAGCTCTGGTTCTTTATCTTCTTTTCTTTTCTTTCTTTTTTTTTTTTTAAATAATGAAACATATAGCTGTTCTCTGATTCAGGAAATACTAATTAGGCAACTATAGAAAGGAAAGGCAACTCTTGCAAAGGAAAAGTGCTGTGTAATAAGCTGTCATGAAATTCCATTAATTCTACTACAAATGATCACCAGAGAAAATACTGATTATCAAAAACATGTCAGTCAAAGATATTCTAAAGTGAGGATTTAGAGGTTTTTTTTTTAATTGGAATATCTTGAAATGGTGTGTTCCATCAGCAAAATCTGTTAGCATAACTGGAGTCAGAAATCAAGATAGAGTTTGTAAATTCTGACTTTATAATATGGTTTAAAATATCACACATTGATGCCCAATAAATACTCAGACTCTCACTTCTGCTGGTTGATCTCAACCTGACAACACAGATATCATATCTCTCAATAACAATCCATTGTAAGATTTAGGCTGTCCTGATAACGTAGCTCATCTGAGTGACAACTCAACAACAAGTAGTCTGCTCATCAAGCACTGCAGAAAATACATGATTAAATAATTAATCATGGCAAAACCCAGATAGTGGGAATATCAGAAATTCCTGACTTAAGAATCATTGTTAATAACAATGATTCTTTAAAAACAAAGTTTAATAATAAAAATATTTGAAGCTATTCACATACTGAAACTTACCAAGACAATGAGGATACTATAAAACAAATTTACAAAATTGCATTCTATAATGTAAGCAGATTGTGGTAATTAAAAAATCTATGAATTAAAGTCCAAATGATGATTTAAATTGTATTTCCCCCTTTGCATACGGCAATCTACCTGAGATACTAAGAAGCATCAAAAAGATTTCTGAAAATATTATCTATTCAGTGGAATTAATTAATAACAAATACAGATATTTAACACATCCCATCTCCAATTAGCCAGGAAAGACATTAAAGATACCTGGGTCATGTTAAGAATAAAACAAAAATATTTTTCACATCAGACTTGACATTAGGAAGCAAGAGGGATGTACTGAAAAGGTTAGAATGGATTAATTCCTCTTTTCATTATCCAGAGAGGTACATTTATAAGACAAACTAATAAAAAGCGCACACAAGATGCAATTCATGGAAAACAGGATAATAGTGAACCTTCAGCAGTACTGGGAGGATTCAGATTCGCACTGCAAATAGAGGTTCTAATAATGTTAGAAAGCAAACAATTACCTCAGAAGAGTTGCTAATGATAATTTAAAGGATATTTTTATTTTCTCTTCACTTACTTTATTACTACTAGATGAAACTCTCCTACAGTTGGATGGTCCTATTATCTATTTCATAAATTGACAAACTGAAATAAAGAGTGATTTAATATATTTATATGCTTGTATATACACAACTTGTATGTTAGCCATTACCTGCCACCCTCTTCCCCCATCTCTCAGTGTAACATAAGCTTTACATTTACGGTTTCCTTTTCCTCTTAAAGACTATGTATCATCTTCAGAGGTTATGAGCTCAACAGCATAAATTTTGTAACTTGAAATGTAGCATATAGCATTGTCTCCCATATCTGCTTCAAAACATTAGGGGAAAATTTGCCTGATAGAGACAAAAAGCAATTAAGGCTTCAGTTGGGGGGGGCCGGCGGGGGGGGGGTTAATGTTTTGGCTACAAACTTTCAAAAGGCACAGAGGTATTTTCCCTGCCCAAGACAAGCAACCAACAGACTTGGAGCCCACCACAGACCACTGCCCAGGCACAATGGGAAGCAAAATCAGCCTCACCTCTGAATTTTCCTGTGTGTTTAAATCAAACACTTAGTGATTTTGTTTTAATGTAGGGTTTGAGTTTGAATAGTACTTTAAGCACTGAACTGTCTCCTTAATGTTTGGAGGGGATTAAGTTCAGAGTTCATTGTGTTGTCTGTCATTTTAAAAAGATTAGATAGTTTAGTTCGGCTCCTACTGGCTATGTAAAAGTCTCTGTATTTATTGACTGTCTGGAGTCATTATCAAAGCTTCTAAAACCAATCGACACCTTGTAAACAAAAGTCCCATTATTTTAGTGATTCTGATAAGATTTACATGATATCCACATTTTTGTTATGATCGATTTAATTGTTAGAGATATTCATACTGTAATAGGTTATGTGTGATAAATGGTTACCAGTTCAATTACCAAATTAGGCTTTACTTCGGTTTGGAAAACACAAATGAATATAATCCATCCTAGTCTGTGTCAGATATAACTTGTAGTTTTGGGTTTGGATCAGAAAAATTCTGGAAGGTTTGAGACATTCTTCCAGGAGAAAAAGATCCTTTCAAGGGGAGGAAATGATATTTTAAATTTGGGGATCATTCTGGTGACTATTAGTTAAACTGAGAAACAATGTCGTGTAGAAGAGTCTGATGTCCTAAAAGGTCATGGAGTAGGAAAGCTGTGCACCACAAACGACTACTATATAATTGTTAAATTGTATGAATTATTTATTTTTCAAATAGCCATACAAAAATCAAGTAGAATTAGAGATTTCAAAGAGTCATTCTCCAGAAATGACTAAAGGACTTTGGTTGGCTTATAAAGGGGCAAAGCTAAATTACAAGACTGTCAATTGAACAATAACATTGTAAATATCACTGACAACCAGTCCCATTTCTGATGCCCCAGGACATCATTTCTAAGTCAGACGCTTCAAACACAGCAATGGATTGCAGTCTTTCTGAATGAGAATGATGCATTTCATTGTATTTATTTAGGAGATGGGTTATAAAATCATGAAACAAAACTGACAGACTAAGCAAGTTCCACTGGATTTGGAAACTTTGGCATAATTTTTACAGCCCTGCTGTCACGGCAATGTTTCTTTTCACCATTCATGTAAGGAGGTCAGTTAAGATACTGCAAGGGAGATAAAAGGGTTTTTTAGGCCTGGTAATATAGTTGGCTAAAAAAAGGTTTCTCAATACCTAACTTATGCTGTGCATATCATGGTAGGGCTCTCACATAAACTGGTTTTACAGAAAGCCTTTTCCTATTGAACTTCAGCTTACATTGCGCAACAAGTCATTTTTTGTGGTGATCCATCTGCTGGACACTTGTTTGCTGACATTTGATAAATACTTGCAACTTCAGATGTTAATCAAATGGTGTTAATAAATCAAATCAGTTTGTTAAAACCTGGTATGTTGACAGTGCCAAGGTATCCTGTAATCTGTGTCAAAAGGATCAATAGAAGCACATGAAAACATTACCACTGTGGGACAATATTGATTTTTGTCTTAGAAATACTTACTTAGCTCCTGAACTAAATCATTAAAATCAATGAAAAATCTTCCATTGACTCCACTGGGCATTGGGTCAGGTATTTAGACTGACAGTTTTTGGTTCAGGTACTGTTTTTAAGTTTGCAGGTGTAGAGCGGGGGCCTGATCCTTAATGGCAAGTTCCAGGCATGCGTGTGATGCAAATTACAAGAAGTAGCTCCGGGAACAGCTCCATTGCGCAGTTTCTCAGGAAATACAAATTTAGAAGGTTAGCATGATAGGCAAAAATTTAACCTCCCTCCCTTATTGCTACTTTAGTTAGTGTGACTTAGTTTTTCAAACTTAAATCATCTTCTTTTTTGTCATGTTTAAACACAATGTTTAAGTAATGCACCTTTCCATTAGAATTATTTCTCAAAGAATTTATGGTCTTCGAGGTAAAGGTCTGTGTAATGGGATTACAACCATAACAACGACACAATAGCATCATTAAGAGTACTTCAGCTGCATTTACTTTCCCAGTGGTTGAATTTATTGCTATACTGTAAAGTCTCTATTCAGAAAAAAAATATGTTTAGTTCCATTTACAGGGCTGACTTTGCCTGAGAGAGATTAGAAGTAAAATTATTTGAGATGGAATCAAAGAATTCCATCTTTTTAATTAGTCTGTTAAAGGCAGGAGCACCTAAAACAAATATTTAACTCTGTTGTTGAACACTTCTGCCAAAGTCATGAAGAGGAAATTTATAGGGAACTCTAAAGTCACTTGGCAATTATTTCCTTGGGTTATGACTTCTCAAATTGCTGTTTATTGCCAATAGCACTACATTTCAACATAAATAGGATTCATGGGATTAGTGCACTGTCCTGGTAAAGATGTTTAATCTTCACTTTAAATGAAATATGGTAATTGAACCCTTTTCTTCTTGTGCAAGAAGTGCCTTTAAACAAGCTTGGCTGTTTTTATACACACTAATGAATCTCTAGCGAAAATACCTTTTTGGTCAGAAGCCAGGTTTGCCTTGTTACCTGATGTTCTCTGTAAATACAAAGCATGAGGTGAAGAGGGGGAAGAGGAAGGGAAATGTTCTAATAAGAAAGAGGAACTAACCAATACTACTTAAAATAATTCATAAGCAGTGGGATTAAAAATGAGAGAGGAAAAAATAAACTTTGGCCAATAAATAGCTAGTTCAAATCCAGCCACTTAAGTGTTTAAAAAAAAAAAGAAATTTGAACATTCTTGATTTTTTTTTTTGTTTTTTTTTTTGTTTTTTGTTTTTTTTTTTGTTTTAATAAGTTCGATAAACTCTCCCCTCTCTCTTTTTTTTTTTTTCTTTTTTCCTTTTTGGCAGCTGGACTGAAGCACAGCATAGTTTAGCAGAGAAACAGAGACAGGAGTACCTCTCAGTTTTAGGATGACCCCTTGCAAGCAAAGTTAAAGAAAGCTCATCATTCACCATGGGATTTGCTTTGTCAGAGCTGAAACAATTCCAAAACGTCCAGAAAAATAAGGGACCACATCTCCCTGCCTGCTACTTCAACATTTCTACTGGTTGCAAGACAGCAGGCATTTTAAGATCATATAAAATAGCTGAGTACATCACTGAGATGCTTATTGTTCGGGTCTCCTAAAGTCCCATGCCAATGGCAGCCAACCTCTTTGAGAGTCTCAGGAACAGTTTTTACTGAGCCCTTCAATTCTCCTTCGTTAGCTACAGGGGTCATTGCAGCGGCGTTTGCAGGACGAACATATCATACCTGGGCATCCCCAGCACAACCTTTTCTCCTCGGTAGGTATTCATTTGCGAGGGCTCTGTGGGCAAATGGCACAACACAGCTCAATCCACACATCCAGACAATCTCCTGCTGTCCTGTATGGCCTCGTTCTTTCTGACTGCTGGGACCAAGCAGTGGCTTCTGCCATGCCCTGAGACATGCCCAGGTTTTACAGTGGGGAAAACTGGTGGTTACAGGTGACAACTGCCAATAAAACAAAACAGACATTACAAGTTTGTGCCCTGTCCTGATGCTCACCCCAGAGGGATGCAGCCAGGCGGATATCATGACCTCAGACCCAGCTACACCCAGGATTCTGGTGTGACCACTGTCACCCACAAGTACAAATGTTCATAGGATCAGAAAGTCAGAAATCCACCAACAGGCACCATTTCCTCAGGAATGCGCTAGGAAGGATTTGCTGAAAATCCACACTTGTAATCCCTGGCCCTAAATATCTCACAAGGTCAAAAACCTTCCCTGGGTCTCAAAACAGATTAACCAGGCTCTCCTCCCTCAAAAACTTTGCTGAGTCAAGTAAAAAAAAAAAAAAAAATAAAAGAAAATATTTTCTTAGTATTTAAAATCCCCGTGCCCAACTATGGGAGATCCCTGTGAGGAAGGAAAGGAAAGAATCAGGAGGAGCACAGCCCTCCCTTTGCTTCCTGGGGAAGCCAAACCTCCAAGGTGGCCACCACACACTGCTCCAGCCTGGGTCAAGTGTATCTTGGAGCTGGATTTGGGAATTGCGTGGGTTTCCCTGGCTGCAGGACTCGGCAATAGAGGAAAGGCTCTCCCTGCTGTGTCTCTTCCTAGAAGTTCTCATTTTGCACATTAGAACAAGCTCTTGTCTTTTCATCGCTTCTGTTTTCTATCATGAGGACAAGGACATAATGCCTTCTGATTTTATGTGATTGCCAGGAAGCTGCTAAATGACTTCTCACATCTAATGTTCCCAAAAGTTAACGTGCAATTTGTTGATGTTATTAGGACTCCAAAGGCAAAGAATCATATTCATCATCTGTCCCTTTCAGAAAATCATCCCACCTAATTTTCCCTTCTTTTACCTTACAAATTTTGAGACAGTGGAGTTCACATTTATAGGCCACTGTTTTGTCCTGATTAATTCTATTTAGTGTTAATTCTTAAATTTCTTAAGAGGGCAGCATTTGTTGAATTCAGAAATGCCTGGTTAAGAAAGCAGAAACATCGTATTTCTCCTGTCCACTCCCTGTATGTTCCCTTGTGAGAACCCCAACTATATTAACTGTAGCTGTGATCTTCTCTACCAAATCAATGTAGTCACATTTCCAAAAACCACTGAAGGAATTTCAAAATCCGTCCAGGGAACTTTGAAAATATAGAAATACTTTCCAGATAAAACATTCAGATTGCATTAGTAATATAACTGGCATCAAATAATCGAATGTATTGAAGCACCTGTCAGTAATATAAAGATATACAACCCTCTTCAGATTAGAAGGTAGTGGCATGTAGCAAACAGGTTGGCTATGTACATAGAGCTGACATCTTGTAGACAAGATTGGAACTATTCTGCTCTGCTAAATCCCTTACAGGTAGCACATTAGCATATTTTAATTAAATTGTTTTGAGGTCATAGTTACACACAGTTATGCAAGGGGACACTGCTGGTATCTCATAGCTGGAGGGAAAAAAGAAAGCCCTACACTAAATATAATGAAGCACAGCTAAAGGAGCCTAGGGGTCCTGATCAACGGCAAGTTGAACATGAGTCAGCAGTGCCCTGGCAGCCAGGAGGGCCACCCGTGTCCTGGGGGACATCAGGCACAGCATCACCAGCCAGGTAAGGGAAGGGATTGTCCTACTCTGCTCTGCACTGGGGCAGCCTCACCTCGAGTCCTGGGGGCAGTTTTGGGTGCCAGAGTATAAGTTATAAAGATATTAGAGAGCACCCAAAAGAAGGCAACAAAGATGGTGAAGGGCCTTGAGAGAAAACGTATGAGGAGTGACTTGGGTCACTTGTTCATCCTGGAAGAGCCTGCAAGAGACCTCATTGCAGTCTACAATTTCCTGGTGAGGGTAAGAGGAGGTGCAGACACTGATCTCTTCTCTCTGGTGACCAGTGACAGGACGCAAGGGAATGGCCTAAAGCTGTGTCAGGGGAGGTTTAGGTTGGATATTAGGAAAATGTTCTTCACCTAGAAGGTGTTCAGGCACTGGAACAGGCTCTCCAGGGAAGTGGCCACAGCACTAACCCTGACAGAGCTCAGGAAGCATTTGGACAATGCTCTTAGCCATATGCGATGACTCTTGGGGATGTTCCTGTACAGGGCCAGCAGTTGGATTCAATCTTTGTGGCCCCCTTCTGATTCAGGATATTTTATGAATCTATGATGATTCTGGCTGGTGCACTTATATTTACCTTTTGCTAATGGTACAGTACAGCAGACTTGGTGAGATATTCCTCATTGGACTTGCTGGTTAATTTAAGAGTAAATCACTCATTGACTAGTGCCAAGAATGCAGAGTTAAGGATTGAGATGGCATTTATGCAGTTAACCAAGGCTATACACATACACTCAGCCATCAGTTGTTAAAGTGCTGGACACTCCCAATTTCTAGAGGTCTAGACAGGCTGTAAAAAAGGGAGTGTTTAGCAGAGTCCTGGTTTTTATAGACTTAAAACCATCCTACTCCCAAACTGGAAGCGAAGAGATCTACACAAACAGGAGAACCCTTAAAAACCAAACCAATGTCCAAATTCAATTCCTCAAAACAGCTTTACAAGAAGATTTTGAAGCAATGATTGGTGTGAAGAACATTTGCATGTCACCCACAAAAACTCTTGTCTAGCATAAACCCCCACATTTCCATAAATCAGGCTGTACATAACCATACAGACACAGGTCTTCTATACACAGTTCACTGGACATGAACTTGCTCCAACCAGGACTACTGTCAAACTCTTAAAGATTGTGGAACTAACTTTGAATTTCTTAGTGTTGGTTTATATTCAGTATCAAATCCAATCTTTGGACCTCACTCACTACTTCTGCAATGCAATGCAACTGTTCAGAAACATGTATGGCCTATGAAGCATATCTCATCATAAACTAGTTTGCTAAGGTTTTCAAGGGTCTTGTGCCAATTATACAATGTCACAACATCTCAGTAACCAATAACCATATTTACTTTTGGCAAACATTCATCTAAGAATGCTAAGTGTGCCAAGCACTGAAAGCTACATCATCTTACTCCAGTTTACTCAACTTCTGGTTTTCTTAGTGCTTCTGAAGCAGCTAGCAACAATTCCAGGTTCCAGGTTTTGCATCTATAACAAAAATACTTAGTTTTAGATGTCCAATTGGCTTCAAGTTCAAAGTAATCTTCCACTGATCCTTAGAATATACTGCAGTGAAAATGCCTTTGACCTCAACTTCAGTCTTTTTATCTGAACTCACGTGTGCATACAGATGTTCTTTCTTGTAGATAGTTTTTCAAAGACCACATAATATAAAAGCAGGCGATAGTATGAAAATTTAAAAATAGAATAGTACAGTAGCTGTATCATGGTAATATATTTATACAGGTACAGAGCTGTGATTCAAAAGATAGTTTAGTCATTGTCTAATGGTGAAGACAAATGACTCAGTGAGTACAGCAGCATTTAATAAAGAGCTTAGTCATTTGCTTGAGAATAAGTTTAAAAGTCTGTATTCTTCTTAAGCACAATGGAGAAATTTGTAAACCATTACACAACAGTGTTATAATAAACTTTGATACTTGTCTTTTTGTAACTGCTGAGGCAGCTGTGATAAATTTTTTTCTGGGAATCTAATTGCTTGTAAGGCTTTCTTCTGCAATGTGTTTTGCTGAGTAGTTTGCTGCAAATAGGTTTTTTTGTATGGTTTGCATTTCTAACTAATGGCATATCCAGGATTAAACGTTTTAATTTTTTTATTTGTTTAGCCCCTTCAAAAATGTCACTCATAAAATCTAGCAGCATATATTCAAAGTGCTAAGTCATGAAAAGAGGTAATGTTTTAATAATTTGTTACCTATGATAAGTTACAGCCTTGCCTCCTCTTTTGACTGAAGAAAGACCATGGAATTTGATATGGTCTTTATGAAATAGCTGAGGGTTCTTGTAGTGCTAAAAAATCCTTATCAGCACCTGGCTCTGTGCTATAGTTATTCTATTAATTTTTGTAAATACAAGTTCTAAAGAGCAAAAGTCTTCCATTAAAACTGGCAAGTGAATTGATTCACCATTCCCCAAGATAACAAGCACAGTCTCCAGATCATTAACTGGAGTCAAGGTTGATGAGAAGTTGTGGCTACCCTTCAGACATTCATTTACATCCCATCTTTCAAATGCAACATTCTCCTGTGCATCTGGGAACGCAGCTCTCTATGTGCAGAGCATTCAGACTGGGTCATCAGAAACTGACTATGCGAGATGACAAGTTAATCTGCAGAGCCAGGATCTCTGATCTTAGGGTCAGATCATCCCTTTCCTGCCTAAATTCAGAGCCAGACATGTAGCTTATAGATGCACTGCCCAGTACGTCGCACTGCTGAGTACAAGGATGAATATACTTATCGCTCAAGATTTGCTAATCTTTAGGTCTTAAAGAAAAAAAAATTACAAATGCCTTACTGAAAATAGTACATCTTCAGTGAATCCCTATAAGAGCCCCACTGACGATGGGCTGTGTAGCACATCCCACTCCAGGTCACCTGGCCAGGAGTGACACTGTCAGAACACACACACGCAGAGCTGTTTACAGCTGGGATAACATGTCTCCAGAAACAAACACAACAGCTTGTTCTCCAGCAGGTTGAAACGAGATAAAAATAATGATTTGGGAAACAAAAACGAATCCTATGTTTATTTAAATGTGACAGCACGTTGTTGTTGCTCTTAAAGAGCCTCTCTGTGCTCACAAACAGCTCTGATCACCACAGCACCGGAGCAGTGTGGAACCACGAATTAACTACTGGGATCACAGAATATTCTGAGTTGGAAGGGGCCCACAAGAATCACTGAGTCCAACTCTGTAGTGAATGGCCTGTATGTGGATAGAACCTGTGATCTCAGCATTATGAGCATCCTGCTCCAACCAACTTAGTGCTCCCTTGAGGGAAGGAGACAGCAGCTGTTTCACAGATGGGTGCCTGAAGCATAGACTGATTTTACTAAATAACTTATCCAACATCAAACTGCAAATGAGTGGCAAAGCAGAAAATTGAAACCGGATTTCCCAAGTCCTAGCCCAGGATTCTCAGCACAAGAAGACCTATGCTTTGCAAAAGTGGGTGCCTCTGATTTATTTCTGGTACTTTCAGGTTCTGAGGAGGCTGGAAACACTCCAGCAAAAGAAGGAAGTGGAGACAAGTATGAAAAATGAAACAAATACACATGTAACCAAACTTTTTTGGCGACTTTAAGCTTGGTTTAAACTTAGGAAGTTTTTTTCCCCAGGCAAATTAATCTCTAAATAAAAGTCTATGACTTGTGATCTGAATTTCCTTTTTAAAGCAGGTTCATAACTGTACCTAAAAACATGAAAGAGAAGAAAGCAATTTAGGAAGTCAGACATTTGAGATTCAGTCTTAATTTACTACTGAGCATGGTCTTATGGAGCACGGTTGCCCAAAATGTTGGATCTGCTGCCCAGGGCAAAAATTTCCTGACCTGTCCACAAACTGGATCAAGGAATGAGAATGGCAGAAAATATATTGGATACTATTGGTTTTCTTCTTGTTTGACCCTCTCCTAGCTGGCTGGCTGCTGGGTCTGACATCGCTCCCGGTGCACAAAAAGCAGCAGAAAATTGTAGCACAAAGATTGAAAGGGGACTGTGCTTTGCCATATCCTATAGCTGCGACAAGTAGCTGATCTGACTGCAAACTCCATTAAGTGAGAAAAATTTGGTCCCAGATTAAGGTAGCCATTTCTTTAAGACTGAGATGAAGAAGGGTTTCTCTCCTTTGCTCTTCCTTGCCTGAAGCATTTTTCCAGACTGGTACCACCATGACAGTGCAAATATTGTGGTCTTCTGAGCAGCTACAGCTTCTGTGGGATAGAGAAATCCATCTTTTACAGAGTTATTGACTCAAAACAGACACAAACTGAGGTTGTGGATCCACCATTAGACTGTCTTGTAGGATAAGTTCAGACCCGATCAGGCATGAAAACCATGATCACATACAGCTTGGGAAAACAGTTATATTTAATCTTTTAAAAAGAATCAAACAAAAAACCCTTTGACATTTACAGACAGACTGTGTGCTCTGCTTTATGTTATGGACCCCTACATTTCTAATCAGGTGCAAGGTTCCAGGAACCCAAATTTATTATCTGTTGGAACCACAGACAGAAATTTACACACATTGTATAGAAGCTTGTCTGCATACTCCACTGTAATCGCTTCAGTTTCCAGAAGGCAGCAAATTGCTAAGATAGGTGTTTTTCAGTTTAGCACCAGGCTCTCAACAAGATGAAAACAGCTTGTGGTAAATATAATAGCTAGCAGCCAGAACAATAGCAATTAGGACAACACCCTAAATCCTGTGGTGGTTCTGGAAAATGTGTGAACGGTCTTGCTACTGTAGTGATAAGAAGTTTAAATTAACATTCCTTAGCATCTCTGGGAGTCCTACAGCAGCCCCAAGCCAAGAAATCATTAAGCTGGTGCTTCTTCCTCCTGGCTAACCCTGGTTGGATTTAAGCAGAGCTTTAAAGTTGACATCACCCTACATGCTTTTCCAAGCAGAGATATGGGGCTGTGAATCAGAACCAAAAAAAATCCCAAACTGGATGACACCAACTGCCCCCTCCCCGCCAAAAAATACAACCGTTCTAAAAATAAAATAAAAATTTTTAAATCTTTTAAAAACCACCAAGGGATTTCTATTTAAAAGCACCAGCTTAATTAGAAAGATTAATCTAGTAATTCAGTTGTTTAGACCTTTCATGTCCACTCGAGTCCATGAGTCCACAAGCCATAGACTGTCCAGAGAGTGAACCTGCTGTACATCCTCAGTGACACATAGGGTGCCATCATCTACTTGAACGACTTATGACTTTATGAATACAAAAAAAAAAAGTTTTAAAGGGGCAGTTGAGTTGTAGAGTGCAGTTGTAGTGTAATGGGAGGTTCCACAAAGCAGAACTACACAAAACTTCCAGTTTTCACTGTGCAAATGTTTTTGTGTGAAAAACTATATGGCTGATTAGTAGCTGTAAACTCTTTTTCACAGCACTGATTATCCATATTGACTAACAAAAGCAGGGTTTTCCACACCCGCAATGAAAATGGACATATTCTTCTGAGGCAAGAGTGCATATTTACTTCCTGCAATGTACTGTTATTTTCAAAGTAAAACTATTTTGAAGCAGCAGGACAAGTTTTTTTTGAGGTAGGTTCCTGACTTTCACTTTTGCTATATAATCTAACTGAAAGAAAAGGGGAGGAAAGTTCAGCTTTTTTAAAGAAGTCCTTGGTTTTATGCGTTTTCCTGTTTTCCAGCCAGCAGTGAGAGTTCATTCCTCAAAAAGGACCAACAAGGCTCAAAATTACAGCACACAGCAGCACGTCCTACATTTTTCAAAAATTTCCTTAGCTCTACTGAGTGCTAAGGCCCACACCACCCCTTCTGTGGAGAAAGTGGTAGGAGGCAGCAACCAAAGGCAAGAAGACAAAATTAAGTGCCTCTCAGGGTTTTCTTGGCATAGCAAGGCAGAGTGGAGAACAGTAGAATTAGAAAACTCGATTATTTCCCAGCTTGCGTTCAAAGACTGACAGGATTCTACCAGCATCTGCCAGAAGATCGAGTCATCCCTACAGATTTGGGCTTTGGGGTCCCTTGGTTCGGATGAGATGGCTCTGCTCAGGACACATTGCTGACTGGCTCCCCCAGCAGCTGCTTATGAGATTTGGAGTAATCTCTTGATCATGTTCATCAACTAATACACAGTTAAAATAATTGTAAAAAGGAGAAGGAAAAAGCCCCCAATCAATTTCTGTGCCCATCTCCTAATAATAATTTTTTTCCTTCACAGGTAAGAAAAGAGACATAAAGAGAGGAGAGACTTTTACTTTGTCTTTTCCTGCTGAGTAATTTAAACTTTTTTCCCCTCCCTTGTATAGTACTAGAAGATTTTACTAATCAGAGGGCATGTTACATCATGGACCAGAGAGTGGATACTCTCTTAATTTCATATTCCCAGGTTTGCATCTCTCACGTGGTTAAAACACACACCAGAAGTGTGTGGGAAAGGGCAGAAACGGACCTGAGGCTGCAGCTTCCCAGCCTGGCAAGCGGGTATCGGGCTGTGCGAGGCCTGGACATTTATCAGCCAACATGAAGCCAACTTGTGTGGAGCAGAAGGGCAAATACAGTTAGGGAAGATACTGCAAGGGGCGTGGGACAGGGTGGTGTTAGAAACCAGAGTCAGCGCAGAGGAGCTGCTGCTTGGAGCAGAAATATTGCTACACAGTTTGAATAGACTTCCTGTGGCTGCCCTGAGACAACATCTGGCCGTGCAGCCTGCTGTACTGGAAAGGGAACTCCTCTGGCGAACCCAGAGAAAATAGAAACATAACCACGAAGGTGAGAGAGCAGGTTCGTAACCTGTACCCAACCTCCTACAGTAACTGTTGTTATTTGTTATAGTCTCATTGAGCTTATTTCACACATAGTTGTCTAGATAACCATCTACCATTTCAGATTTGTGGGAACAATAGCCAGCTGAAAATACAAGGATTCAAACCTTTAGAGTTCTTTTTTTTTTGTAACATAAGCAGACCCCCCCAACAGTGCACACCAAGTAAATCCCATCTGGGTCTGGGTTTTTTGAGTTTTTTCGATTGTAGAAGCAATATTTTTGTTTTCGTTGTAGTTTACATAGTAAAACCAGGCAAACCGTGTCACTTTTTAAAAAGTGATAAATTTAAAAACAAGAAGTGAAACAGTGCAGATACCTGAAACTACACCAATTCTGCTAGCGTTGCTACACTACCAACAGAAATAGTCCTGTCCTGTTTAGATAGACTTTGTTTTGCTACATGACTGCATATGCAGTGAAGTGATATCAAGTCCTGAGGGTCCACTCCTTTGATGAGTTAAGCACACAAAGGCCCACATTTTGATGCAATCTGATATCATATATTTAAGTCCTAGACAAACTGCAACTGTGAGGAAGTGATAAACAGAACTTCCTGCACAAAGCTGCCTGAGATAACACTTTCCATGGACTGGAAAAAAAGAGACATGATTGCTACAGAACTAAAAGGGAACTGTTCTGCTCTTAATAAATAACCCTTTCTTTTTCACGTGGCTATTGCAAAAGCCAAAGCACAAGTGACTAAGATTCAGTAAGCTGCGAAGCAGTTCTACTCCCACATTGCTGAAATGATTCTTTGAGGAACTGCACTTAATTCTGAGCTCCAGATCCATGGTCTCCCAAAGGCTTCTGTGCTGCAGCTGGAGCCCTGCAATTCAGAAACCTCCTAACTAATATTTTTATTTACATTTTAAAGAAAGTTTTAAAGAAAACTAAACAAAAAACTTTAGTCAAATCGAGAAATAAGGAGGGATTGTTTAAAGAATAAGGCTAGATCTGTCTTCTATGAGGGAAAAATCCTATAGGAAATAGGATTAATTCCTTCTCATAGAATTTCCTCCCAATTTTGCATCAGTGTCACCTCAAATGCCAAGAAATTTAATATATTTATAATTACTTTGAATTCACTTTGTGATTGTTTGAGCAGCCAAATTTTCCTCACACTGAAAGTCATGGGAAAAATGAGCTTCAAATATGAGTATTTAACATACACCAGAAGTTGTCTGGGAGTTTTTTAATTAGAATTTAGAAAATACTTCAAATATGGAGGTATTTCTTCATATACAAACTGACTAGAGCACAAAATAAAAATCCATGGAAGTTAAAGGTCCAAAGCACATGCAATTTCTAATACAAAATGTCAAGAATTCATCATAAACTGTTCAAGGGTGAAGTAACACTTGCAAAATAGATTTACATGTTGTCTAAAGCACAGACAAATCACTTAAGCCTGAAAGAGATTCCACAGGTGCTTCTACAGTAGCTCACCTACTATGCAGACATCTACTCTCAGCTCACATGGACATGTCCTAGAACCAGCCTTGACATCGAGTCCTCCTTCTGAGACACCAGAAGGCTCCAGACCCCAGACATTACAACCTGTTCTCTATAAAGTATCTTTGCTAACGTTCATCAGTTCTGTGCATTTCTTTTTAACCTTCTGTTTACACTATTTTTTTGAGAAGTTCAGACTGTGTTACAAGTGAGAGAAGCAACTGCAGTATATTAAAAATCAATCAAATGCTATCTATATTTGAAAAGTTTAAAACAGCTTCTGCTGCTATTGCAAGTTTGAGAAGTAATAAGGGAAGCACAATGATTGATTAAATTAATGTGACAGCTCTCTGGTGATATTCTCAAACACTTGCCCAGTACAGTGTTTCTTGACACATAAAAAGCCATAATATCATCATTTCTTCTGGTCCCTTTTGTACCCCACACGCTGCTGGTTGTGCTTACACCTTACCAGCGTCCCTGCAGCCAGCTATGGCCAGAGCAGTGCTGAGGATGCCCGTAGCACAACCGTGCTGAGCCCAGGCAAACCAAGGCAGAGCTACACAGAACTTCCAGTCTGTAAAACACCAAGTTATTAAAAACAAAACACCTTTTCAGCAGCCTTTTTACTTGGCCTGTTTCAGAGGCTGGGTTAGAGTAGAGCCACACCAATGGGGCACCAGCTACGGTGTTAATCTGTGTGTCAGGCAGGGAGGAGAAAAGGAGAATCAGATTTGACTCTGGAGAAATGGTAAATGAAAGCAGAGTCCAGTGTTTGCTGATAGCTATGCTGTCAGGGTATGTGGCTTCAGAATATAACAGGCTGAATGAGTCTTTTTCTGATAGCCTCTCAGCCACACACTTGAGCAAAGAACCAAATGCTATGGATCACTACAGGCTTCTTGTGATTTATGAGATAATAACTACCGTGGTGGCAGCAATAGGTAAAAAGTTTTAAAGTAAATGATATAATACACAAGTGCTTGTCAATTTTTGCCTGTTTCTATTGTCTCTACATTATATTAGAAATATGGAAACTCACTCATTTGTAATAGAATTCAAAACTGATTTTTTTCCCTTTAACCTTGCACACTTGCTAATTTTATTCTGAGCTCTTGTACATTCCCTTCCTGGAGAAATTTCTCTTGCAGATAAAATAATGTAATCAGATAAAAATTTGTATTTTTCAGGTGCAAGTTGTTTTTTAATAAAAAAATAATTAAATTACTTTTCTTTGGGAACTCAAGGACTGCTTATTCACTTGGGAATTGTGGAAAAATTATTGAACAAACATTTTTATCATTGTCAAAACAAGTTTCATTTTCATTATACTAAGTTATCTTGAAACCAATATTTAGTATAACACTTGAGTGACTAGCTTATTGTTCCTTAGATAGCCCAGTGATAGGCACTTTAGAAAGAACAGAAATAGGTAGTAGGCCAAACTATAAATGGCAAACATTGTCAGTCTCCTCCTCCTTTACTATGAATACAACTGAAAATCTTCACATTGGTGGTAATCTCTTAATGGGCTTGAGCTCTTTATCTTGGCTATGAATTAATTATTGATTTTTCAACTGCAAATACAAGCCTGCCATGCAGACACTTGTGGCTACAGAAAGAGTGCTCATCTGATGTGAATCAGTGGACAGAGAAATATTGTGCGTCAGCAACTGATCCTTTAAATAAATAAAATGTCACTTAAATATTGTAAAAACAACAAACAAAAACCCATTTGATTTTTAGTGTTGCATATGGAACACTGTGCCAACTTTGCTCTGCATAACAAGTCTCCAAAACTCTCCTGGGAATGTTTATATTGTGTTTCTATCCAGACTTCGTATTTGCTTTGAATTGTGACAACAGTTTGAGCGTTTTCATGTCAAAAGTTTCCTGCCTTTGTCATGAAAGGAGCTTTTCATCAATACAGACAACAGTCATAACAGGAATCCAAGAATACTGCTGCAAACTTTATGAGCACCTGCCTGGAAGTGCTTGACCCCATTACCACCCCTACAGTCCCCCTCAGTCCATGTCTTCACCAAGTGCCAGTACCCTAAATCCCCCCGAGAGAAAACAGAAGGCAGCCAGGCCCAAATTCTGCTTTTGCTGCTCCTCTGGGAGGGGGCAAGGGCCGGGCAGGAGGCACCAGCTGAGTCTGCAAGTGGAAGGACAAAGAGACACAGGCAGGAGAGGAGAGCTTGGAGCAGGAATCTGAGTGCGAGGATGGCAGCAAAAGGGCTCTGCTACGATTCTTTTGGAAATGTCTGTCTCACACCCCAGCCTGTTTTGGTCAGCATTTATAGTTATGAAGGTGGTTCTTTCAAATATAATGTGACAGAGGATTTCAGAATGGACTGTAACTGTCCTGCTAATCTTACCTGCACATTTCAGAGCCACTGGGAATGCCAGAGAAATGCTGATACTATTAGGCTAGCTGTGCTATCGGTTGCAAGAGATATGTACATGTTTAAAATTTGGGGGGGAAATATTATTAATTTTGTGTTCTAGTATGATAGAATAAGAACTTTGACTGATGTGCTCAGGTCCTACTAAAGTGTGAAAAGCAAGCACAAAATATTTTAAAGAGGTTTTTATGTACCTCAATACACGTATGCTTGTATGCATATATGGAAGAATCTTGGATATGAAGAACTCATAGACATACTTACATATCAGTTTGTGGTTTGATTTTTTACATTGAACACTGCAGAGTAGTTTGCTGTTTCCACACACACATCCCGAGTCAAGTAAACTATTCATGTCCCAATATCTTGAAATATCTTGACTTTCCCTTATGGAAAATTCTACTTGGAAGATAAGACCATGCACAAGACTGAAATAATACTGATCAGGCAGAAGTCACAGTGTCTTTTGAGATAACTAATTCTAGAAGAATTAGTTACCTCAAAACTTAGTTGCAATGAAGAGAAATCAGAAAGTATGATTGGCCTTTTAGGTTGTTTTAGTTGAATAGACTAAACTTCCTTTTTTTTCCGAAGTGTGGTCAAATAGTGATTATGCAAAGTGTACAATTCTAAACAGCTAATTAACCAGCAAACCCAAATCTTTACAGCTGAATAAGCTGCTTTAAAAAGAGGGGGGGGAAAGGGGAAAAAAAAAGGCCAGAAAACCTGAGTCATGTGTACAAGTTTAAAAAAAAAACCCATCATATACTTCAGCAATTAATCTCTCCACACATTTTTATCTGTGCAAAACCCAATGATCTACAGGAATCAGTGTATTTTCCTGTCAGAACACTTTCTGTCTGAAGCTCCCAGGGGAGACACTCTGTTTCCTTATCAAGAAAGTAAACCATCAAGAAAGTAAACCATCAAGAAAGTAAAAGAATAATGCAAACTACTGTGATACAACCCAGCTTTCCAGTATCTTTGTTCAGGACTACGACGTCACACCAAAGAAACAAGAGCATCTCAAACTTTTCCAAAGGTCATTTTAACATGACTTATGAGTTGTGTGAAGTTTCTTTCCATCATATATATAAGGAAAAGGAACAAAATATAAAATAAGTTTGAATAAGATTCACATACTTTGGGAGATATGTCAGGATCTCCTAATAACTGCATAGTAAAAGACAATTTTGAACTTTTTCCCTAAAGTAGGCTAGGCATCTGGGATTCCATGGGGTTTAAAGGACTATTCAGCACAGTGAAAAAGCATACTCCAAAACTGATGTATTTGCCTATGCTTCCTACGCAGTGACCTTAATAATGTTATCATAGACTGACTCTGGTAAAGCCAAGAGTAGTGGCCGGGTTTGTTTTCAATGCCTACTTGAAAAGTTCTGGGATTCTCTGGACATTGATCAGTCGAGTGTAATTTCTTTAAACTTCAGTGAAAAGCTACCAGCTGTCATTTTGTAGTACTTTTTTTTGAACTCTGAAGAGAACCTGAAGTAAAACAATTCTTGGTCAAGCACCACATTAGTCTGTCACAGAAGGTTAGCCCCTCAACAGTGTAATTCAATGCCTGTAGCTGTTCATTATGCACACTAATGGACACACTTAACTGTGATAAAACAGCCCTCACAACCCAGGACCCGTTTTAGCAGGAATAGCATCTGCAGTACTTTCTTTTTAATCACATGTGGACTGTTTCTTTCCAGCTACCATTATTGTAGGTAGTTATGTTCAGAGCTAGAACAAAAGCTAGCAAGCTTCACACAAACAGGCACCAAAAACCCTTACCACTGTCTCTTACTTTATGAGGGAATGCTTATTAACCTCTTGTCTGGATTAGGACACTTAGTTACTAAACGCATTTTATCAATTTTATTTTCAGAAACCTCTCACCATTTTTTTAAACCTTTTCTCCACATTTACATTTGTTTGATGGTGCACTACTTTATGATGCAGTTCATCCATTGCTGTTGGGTTTTATACACTTCTAAACAAAAAAAAAAAAAATCTGGAAAAATGCTTTGGTAATTAAAAAAACCACAACTCAATGCTTTTCCCATCTTTTATGATAGAAATACCACTTTGTATAATGGGCACTATTGCTAGATTTTTACCTTAGCAGCCAGGAATGCTGATTCGAATACTTTGCTCATATTATCCTGTTATCTGGGAGTGGGGTCCTCAATAGTACAGAAAACTATGTGAGACATTCTTGATACTCTATTTAACTTACTTTACTACGTCTCCAAGGTGTTAAGTGAAGTCTGTCACTATCCCAGAAAAGTTCCTTAACTCCGCGGCTTTCACAAACTTATATAACCCATTTATCTTCCAATTCACCTGGGGATTACAGAAGACCTCAGCTGAGTCGTAGCTTTTAATGAGCTTACCCAGAGCCACAGGGCTGAGATACTGAGATTGGTCCTCCTCTGCAAGGCCATGGCTCAGACAGGGGTACAAAGACAACTGTGTCAGAGCACAAGCCAGACCTGCTCCCCTTCTACCTCTAGTCAGCCAGCCAGCCAGGTGAAGGCTGACTGTACGATTTGTGTAAATCATTGTTTCCTAAACATGGTGGATCACTGAATTTCAGCTAATCCACGACGTCAAATTTTCACCTGTGCTGAAGGTTGAGATGCATGGTTAACAAACATTTGTGAGGTTATGTGCCTCTAAGGGCTTGCTGAGGTTATCTAACATTACCTGGAGAAGCTTTGCTGAAAATCAGATTTCCCAGCAAATTTAAGCTGAGTGTGTGCCGTGACTGAAAGATGCAGCCCTGTACCTGCTCAGATGAGTGTTCTTAGTATGCCTCTTCTGAGTATGAGCAGTCAGGAAACCATGCAGTCAGTTAGATCAGGGAATTTCTGCTGAAAATTTACCTGAAAGAAGCGGTCAGTTTTCACCAGTGTGAGTTTTCATAAAGTGTGGGAACAATGACTGGGGAGAAAGGGGCCAGAAAAGCTATTTTGGCTGCAACTTCTGAAAGCAGTGGTGGTACCATCAGGAGGGTACTGAGAGCTATGCCCAGGCTAGTGGGAGCTCTTCGCAATGACTTAAAACTGGCTTGTTTTGAAATAGTATGTTTGCCATATGTTTCTGTGCTGCCTCCTGCTGAGGATGCTAAAGAGCTCAACAGAAGTCACAAACAGCTCCTTGGTAGGTGTTATCACTTCTGTTTTACTGGATTGAGGATGTGGACAGAGCTGGGATTGTTTTCCTGAAGCAAAAAGCAAGTTAGTGGAAGGGAGACAGAAAAACAAAGCCACTGATCCTTGATTCCCACCACTACGTTAATTAATAAATCAATTGTGACCAACAGGCGGAACATTAAGAAGTGCCCCCTGAGCATTTACTAGCAGGTTAGGCAAATGAGCAGCTGCATAGCCACACCAGTGTTTGCTCTGCTGCACAGGCAGAGAGAGCAGAGCACACAGGACCAGCACCCGTGGGGCTCTGTACCCTCCCTGAGGAGGCACCTGTAAGTCTGGGGAGAACAAACAAGGGTAGGCAACCCGGGAAAGGCACAAGGTAGGATTTAGACATGGATAGAATCCCAGCAGATTCTAACATCAGGTTCACATCTTGAGGGTGCAGGGTGCTGGCTGGTCTTGACTTTGTCCTGTCCATGGTGGGGCTCTGCACCCTGCACAGGATCTTGCTGGTCACGAGATACAGGAGGGAGCCACTGTTTTGTCATCCCTGACAAGTCAAGAGGAGTGTGCATAGCCCTGTGTGGCTGTTGTTAAGTTATACCACTCCCAGCTAGGAAAACAACTACAACTATAATGCTATTGAAGAAGGAGGAAGTACTTTATTTTATTCCATTTTATAAACATACATTACATAAGGGTACAAAAATTTTTGTCATTGCTTTAAAGCCCATATGAAGCCATGCAAAACTATGTACTGCAACAGAGAAAGCAATGCTTTGTGCTCTTTACAGAGTGGTAAAAATCAGATTAACACCCAATTTATCATAGTTTCTGACCCTGCACTTCTGCCTTTCCTTCATACTACTTTATATTGACATGAAGGATGGCACACACTGTGGGGTAATGGATATTCAGATATCACCTGTTCAAAAGGGAGTTGCTTCTTGTCTGTTAAATATTTTTATCTTGTGGTTTTATAGCCTCCACTACAACAAGTAAACAAGATGTGTCCGCCCTTGAAACCATGAGGGTTGGAGAGTTAACATGGGCCTTTGAGGTGGCAGCACAGAGGTAACAAGCTGACGCTGTTAAAGCAAAGCAACTATGTCCAAGTAAGATTTGGTGTGTATTAACTCATTTTCACCTGTTTTAAGTATTAATAGTGGTGCTTGTAAGTATTTTTTCTTTTTGCAGAAGTCATCTTAACATCTTAATGTACAAAATTTTCTTTTCACCTCTCAAAAATTTCCAGCTGAGGACCCAGTTATTTGTAAGTATGCTTCATTAAAAAAAAAAAAGTCCAAACTCTTCCTTCAGCTATTTCCAAATATGCCATATTTCATTCATCCAGACTTTGGGCAATGTCTACTGTTCAGTTTTGAAAAAAATACCACATATGAGAAAGACTTGGGCAAAACTGAGGCATTTAAACTTTAAAAGTGTGTAATGTAGCTCCTGCCCCTAACAGTGGGGGCAGACTTAATTTCCCTGGCATTGACCCTTTGCTGTGCATATGAGCAGGCAGGCCTTTCCCAAACTGGCCACTACTGCCCATCTCAACACATCTTAGATATCCGGTCTCATGAGTTTTCTATCAGATCCTATGGGAGGGCATTTCCAACCACTAATAGAAATGCTGGTTTATTGACCTAGAAAGTTGACTCATCAGAATCAGATATTTCTGTGAGGACCTTGCAGCAGGACAACAGTGATGGCAGCCACGGGGGATGGGGGCACTACCTCACAACAAACCTGAAGGCTCTGGTGAACATTGCTTCAGGGTCTCTTTGTGCCCAGCTCATTCACAGGGGCTCACAGTGGACACACATCTCTGCAGCTGTTCTTGTTCTGCCTTGGCAGAAGCCCAGGAGTGGGAGCAGTGACAAGAATGGGACAGAAGTTCTCTGGAGGAGAAGGGTAACCTGTGTCCTGACAACAGTTCAGTTCTTCATCACTTCCCAGACTCCAGGGGAACACCAGTCTAGAGATCTTAATCAAGGAAGCATCTGGATGTCCAGTTTTACTGCTAGACAGCCTTTCCCACCTAGCTGCCATGCCAAGTGCTTCCTCTCAGCTCCTACACCAGGATGTGCATGAAACTGACCCATGACATTTCGAAAAAATAAAGTCATAAAAGGGAGAGGAGCAATGTCTGAAACCATTCACTGGGCATGAATTGCCATCAGAAGTGACGTAAATTAGGAGAGTTTTTCCAGACAGGAACAGCAGCTGAAAATGTAAGCTCCAACATCTCATTAGTGCCACAGGGTTTAGCAGCTCCTCATTCTTGAAGTTTCCCACTGCATAATACCCTAGGCACAGGCACTAGCAAACATTGTGAGAGGAGTCACAATAATAAATACTCTGTATTAATCCTGGAACTGTATAAAATAAAATAAACACTCTAAGAGCAATAATTTCCTATGTGATTTTATGCTCTGAACTTTCTGGAGTTGGTTGAACCGGCCTTTTTACAGATATTACTACAGCTTTATTTCACATGCATCTGCACGAATTCAGAATAAACAACCTAGAAACAGTGCAGGAGCTTTGAGCTTCCACCACCCTGACCAAGAGCACAACATAACCCACTGGAGGACATCCTGAGGCCAGATTTGGGAAATGCTTAGAAGATCCAACACAACCAAACCCTTTCAGGCAGGAGTGCCATACTATAAACAACATATTAAAGGCAGCTTCCTAAAACCTTTCCTGGAAAGAAATTTGTGTCATAGTTAAAGGCACTTCCTTGACATTTTCATCTTTGTTCTTTCAATCTTTGATAGTGTGGGAAGGAAATAAGACAGCTTGTGGATATTGCTGCTACCCTTCAATTCTACTGATAATAGTTGTGGAAACATACACATAAGAATAACTTCCTGAATGAAACAATATTTAGCTCATATAGAAGCCTTTGTTCTTGTTGCCTAGAGAATATATAGTTACACACAATTATAGTGACTTTTACATGACCACTAGGATGTGTGAATGCTCTCTTTGAAAAGAGACAAGCAGCCAAATCAGGTGGGTTTTTCCACACAGAAGGGACAAACATACGTGCTAGCTCCATTTTTCTTAAGTCAGTTGTATCATAACAGGAAGTATTACTCATTCTAAATCTGATGCTGAATTATTTTACAAAAATCTATGATTAACAATGGACAGAACTTTCCCCTTTAATGTCAGTACCTCGAACACATTTCTCAGAAGAAGCAGCCAATGTGTCTCTAGCTGAAACAAATGCAGTCACAGGACTGAAGACAGGGGTTTGATATTCCTGCCCTCGCAATTACAGAGAATCTACATGATTTTGTTTGACTTGGGCATAGAAAGAAGAGAAACTTATGACAAATACACCTGTCACAGCAAGATGATAAAAAATATCAAGCAGTTAAGTTTTCCCCAGTGTTTAGGTTTTCTAATTTTTTAAGACAGTAATAACTGGGGAATATAAAAATGGCCATATTGGGTCAAACCAAAAACCCACGTAACAACTATGGTGGATAATTAAGAGAGAGGGCAAGAATAAAACAATGGGAGAAAAAAAAATAAATAAAACAGAGCAAGGTGAAATAACCTCTTACAACTGTATACACTTACCTACTTATTTCATCAGAAAAGCTAAAGGATGAGAAGGACCCAACCACTAGTCCTCATAGAAGGTCTCCAGAACAAAAGCAAGGGAGCAAACTGTGCCACAAGAAGTAAATTAAGAACAAAGAGACAACAGGTGCTCCTAATTTTTGTTTGTGGTAGGTGAATAGTAGGATTGTCATTTCCTGAAGCAAAACTCAGACCCCATAAGAAATCCAGGGGTATGTAACTATTAAGCTTAGCTTTTCCCTCCTCTATGCTGTAACATGAAGAGATGCTCATATTTCACCTCTGCTGTATATTCAGCAATTTTATTTTCTAGGTTTCATGGTTCTGACCTCGCGCATGTTAATGCGAAGTCCTGTCATCCTGCCTCTTTAATTTCAAATCAATACAAAATTCTGATGTTACATAATGGGGTAAAACCCACATAATTTTCCCCTTCCAAGCCAGTATCTAACACAGTTATCCAACACATCTCAACAGGATGACTTGAATCTGACACTAAATGGAAACAAAGCATGCTTACTGATTTTTCCATATTTTAGTATATATATATGTAGTATTAAAAATTAAGCGTCTTTTTTTTTTTTTTTTTTTT
>VYXC01008040.1:420918-433344 GCA_013397175.1 Platysteira castanea
TAAAGACCAGATTATCACACAACAGCAACAACCGAGGCTGAAAATGAACTCTAAAACCTGGTGCAATAAAGAGTGCACTGTGAAGAGTTGGCGACACCTCTGTTGTGTGACCCTGGGCAAGTCTGTGCCTTTTTGCTCCCTTTCCGCTGAGTAAATAGATGCCAGAGGGGCAGCTCTCTGTGTACCAAGCTCACACGTGAAAGCTGCTGAGACAGTGAGATCACAGAGACCTTTGCTTTGGTGTCATCATCCTGGAAAGACAGAAGTACTGAATCAAAGGCATCAGGTCTTTCATGTGAATAAAGTGCTGATCCCACAAGCTCTGAGGCCTCTGCTGACTGGCACTGCTGAGCACGGAAGAGCTGCCTTTCCACCAGGTCAGCAAACAAAAGGTGCTGTTCCAGTGGTCTCAGAGGCTGATGCCACCTCTGCAGGTTCCCATGAGAATGTCAATCTCCACGCTAGCACAAGTGCTGACCTCAACCCACCACACAGATAATTTTGTCTTGATAATGACCCAGAAACATACGTTATATTAGAGAATTTGTAGCTCCATTTGTTGAGCCTGGAGCACAGGAGGAAAGCACTACCTGGGCTTGTCAAACACATACCATGTGAGTTGGCACTGGTAGAAGCGAAGCTCTTCTTCGGTTTTAGCTACACAGATGACTCAATTTCCTAGCTGGAGGAGCACTCCCAGCCCCTAGAGCATCTCTGCCCCTCCTCCTAGGCCCTGCAGGGGGGACAGGCTCTCTGACACCCCCCCAGTGCTGCCAGAGCATCCAGCAAAGGCAGAGCCACTGCGCCCCTGGGGACAGCGTGGAGGGCGGAAGGGTGGGCCCAGGGAAGGAAGGAGTGGGTGGACTGCAACTATGCACAAATATGCATGACTGTCCTCCCACCTTCTAGTGGGTCTTACTGGGGAAATTGTTTTAATTCCCCATCTTCTGCCTTTCCCAAAGCAGAGGGAGAAACTAAAGCCCTGTCACCCAAATTTTGACTGGTCGCAGGGGAGAATTATCATACCCTCGGGCTGGTGATGGCTGAACACTATCAGCAAGGACAGGCCTGGCCAGGAACAGAGTTAAACGGCACCTGAATTTCTCGAAACAGGTTGCGTCCTCAGGTTTTGGACATCTCCACAGAGTATAAGCTGTCAGTGCTGGAACTATTTTTCCTTCTGTTTTGGTGGGAGGAAAATTAATTTATGCCTGTAAATTGAAAAGCACTGTTTTCAACATCCTGAGCAGCCGACTTTCCACATACTTTCCTTACCAAAATCCAGCCACCAAAGGTAAATGTTCATTTAGCTCTTGCAGATGCTGACATCGGCTTCAATGAGATCAACCAGGAAAAAAGGAAAGGAAATACGCAGGATGAGTTGTACTCTTTAGAAGTCAGTGACTTGACTATCCTTGCGCTTTTAGCGACAGGACAAAGTTCAGGCTTGACCTGAAATTCTGCAATTCATTTTGTTCAGATAATTTTAAGAATATGCCAGTCTTCCTAAATAGACACATATCATATTTCTAATGGTGTTACTACACTGGACACGGAGGCTGTTGTGCAACTAACTCACTAATTATCCAAGAGGGCTTCAGCCAGTCCTGCAGGAAGCCATTCCCTGCCAGGGCAGGTGGGGGACCATGTACTGCATGTTTGAGTAGCCCTTCTTGGTGTTGCATTTGTCTTATTATTATTATTATTATTTTACTGATTTTGATAGAACTAGTAAAGCTCTAATTCTGTGAGCAGAGCCTGACGAAGTGGAAGGTATCACGGGAGAAACAGAACTCCCTGTCTATTTCTAGGCACTGGCATATCCACATTGTATGTAAAAACTGGAGTGCAGGGTAGTATGTTGACCATTCTGTCAACCCTGCCTGGGTAAAAGCACACACCTGGAGAGGGTTTTAGAGCTAGAGGATTCTCTGGAATCATCTTGTCTGGTCAGCAGTGATCATATAATTTTGTCCATTTCAGTTTTGCCATTTTTTGTGGAAAACCATTTTTCTTGCTTCCAGTGGGCAAAAGGAAATCTTTTAAACTGCCCAAGCAAGAGGGGGAAAAAATGTCCTATGAAGAAGAAACTCAAAATAAGGGAAGAAATGGAAATCCAGTGGAAGCTTTAACTCCAGTTTCAGCTACCTTGACAGAAAGAATGCACTATTTAGATAACTTTTGGCCACTTAGTCAATTTAAGCTGGTTTTGTACAATTAAAACCTGATTTATAGTCTAGAACTTATCTACTGTAATACAGCCAAATGAACTTTAGAGATCAACCTGTTATAAAATTATCAAAACCAAAGGTTTTAGGCAAAAGACAACTGACTCCTCTCCATAGCAGCACAAGTGCTACAAGAAGCAGCTGTAATGGCATAAATGGACATTTTATCAGCTTTCTGCCAGGGACTGACAAAATCATGTCAAATGAGGCATTAAAGCTCTAGTTTTGAAAAGTGTGATAAATACCAGCTAATCTACTGACATAATATATAGTGAGTCAAATATTTAGTTTTGCATTAAATCTAAATCCAACATTAGAGCGTTTCCTCTTGATTAAAAAGGGTAAAACGTAGATGTTATTTTATGCTCCAGTTCCCACGTGTAATTAATGCTCAACATTCAGAGCTCTTTCTGACGTTATAAATGTGTTAGTAAACATGTCAAGGAAAGGGGGGAGGCACAAGGGAAACAAGTGCAAAATCTATATGCTTAATTCATATTCCTCCATTTGCGGGGGCTAATATGTTATTGCAGAGACTATTTGCAGACACTTGCCCTGCCAGTGAGCAGCTAACTTCCCTGATTGCTTGTATAAACAGTCTTCCAGATCAGGAGACAGACGTTGTAAGGGAGTTCATAGCTAATTTAATTTTAGTATCATTAGGAATTAAAAGCAGGGCATTAATAGATACACAATAAATGTTGGCTAGGCTATATAAGCACTGCATGATGTGACTATTAAAAGCCTTAGTATTTGCGAGTGATCACATGAAAAGGTTTTTCAGAAAGTTTATTGTCTTGGGAGTAAGATGTACCCAGTCAGACAAAAGATATAATGAAACACTTCTGTGTTTTTGTATCATATATTACTGACCTTAGTGGGCAAGGGAAAATTCTGCTTTTAGATGTAAACATATGTATAGGCTAGTTAATGACCTACTAATATCAAGAAATAGAATGAGACAAATCCTCATGAATCACTGAAATATCTTCATTCATGATACATTACATTTCCAGCATTATGCTTTAGCTGATTCTTGGAAGACAGAAGTTGGAGAAATGTGTTTTGTAGGCAAGTACTATGATCTCAGAGTCTTGTAGTTTCAAAATACACTGCACTGTAATTGCTTCTTTCCTAGAGAATACGTTTTAGAAAACTTAAATTCAATCCAGTGTCATATAAGCTGACATGAGCTCAAGTCAACTGAAAAACAAATGAAAAACACAAAATAAGTAAACATCTGGCACCTTCATTTTAGGAAATGTGTTGATTTATTTGTTAGGAAAAAGGTCTCTCTAGGCTGACACTCCTAGCTAAGTTTGGCACATAAATCAACATTAAATACAACCTGCAAGATTTGCTAAAGCTCATGCTACCAGAGAAATAGTTCTTCCTACTCTGAAGAGCATGAAACTTCACTGATAATAAAAACAGAATAAAAATAAATAAACACGCACACACACACACAACAAATGAACAAAAATGCAAACTGAGGAGACCTTAAAAGGTGGACTTCAGAATTGAGTACTCATTATGTTCAAGAAAATTACATCCTGATTCTTCTATTCTCCTTTGAAAATAGAAATTAAATGGATTATGAAATGGATAGCCGCGTATCAGCATGTAATGTCCAGGGTGCAGGCTACAAGATATTTGGCATCTAAGAGGCTGCATGAACTTTAATGCCAGTCAAACACCTCAAAAGCTGTTTACCAAGAGTAGCAAGGCAGCCTCTGCCAGTGCACAGGTCTGCAAGAGGGAGGAGATGGCGCACAGACTTGATGTCCTTATACAGCTCACCCTTTTAGTGGGTAGTTGCTTTTATTCAGTTTCCTCATTTTCTTATCTCAAAACCACAAAGACCCTAAGCAGAACGATAGTTCAGAACACTTCTGCAAATATTTGGCCCCAGGCACTTTCCTGAGCTGGCTACTCCTATAGCTTCTCTCTGCAGGATCTCCTGGCTCACAGGACTCTGCTCAAGGGAAACCTCCCAGGCTCTCCTTTCCACCAGGATGGCTTTCCTGGCCCACTTACCAAGTAGGAAGTCAACCCACTGTTGATATCAGCTATCACAAAGAACTACCTTTGAATCAGTACTTTAAATGGTTTAATTGTTCCTGTAAACAAATCACAGCCAAGTTTGCTATTATTCAGAAAACTGCAATGGTTAACCAAGTTACACAAGCTCTACCCCTTCCGAAAATGAGTTTGTGCAATTTAAACCTGAGAAAGTTTGCAGCACCATTTTGGATGCTGGCACAACAAACTTCTCTGGCTTGACAGTATGAGTGGGTCATGGAGTAGCTCTACACAGCTCCTACTCTTTCTGTCCTATTCCACAGTCAATACAGACTGGTGCAGGGCCAAAACATCCCCCTCCCCACACCTTAAAAAGGCAAGAGCCGGTCCAAAAAATAGAAAGCAAATCCAAACTCTGGATCCTGAGTAGTCTTGCAGTCTGAAAGACCTAAATTGATGTAGTTTTATTAAAAACTGGGTTTTGCCTTTTTCATGCCCATGTTTGTGTTACAACACAAAATACTTTCTGGCACCTACCTAATATTAAGGAAGACTCCCTGTGAATGCCCTCAAATTTGGGCTGATCTCATAATTTATATCAATGCCTTGTGCACTACGCAATTGCCAATTTACATAACATCGAAATGCAACACTAGCAGTTTTATTTGCCTTGCACTTTGCACTTCAATTCAAGTACTTAAAAACTTTAGTAACAACCATACAGGTAGTTTAGGAGCTACTGATGTATGGGAACTTCAGACTTATAGTATAATTACCTATAGTAGGTAATTATACTGTAAGTGTATATATATATATAAAATTACCTGTAATAGGTAATTATAGGAAGATAATTATATTTCCTGGGAAGTCTGGAGGCATGTGCTCTAAGACTGGGGAACTGGCACATTTCCTAGTCAGTGCTGTGTGCTTTCGTCCCCTTTTCAAATTTTGACAGTCATTTTTCATTCTAAAGATATTTTAAGTGGCACATGGATTGGCACAGAACCAGAACCAGACACCAGTGGGAGTAACCCCAAAAACTGGAAACTCTTGGTGTTACTGAATTTCCTCTAAACTATTTCTCAACTACTACTATGTCTCATTAACCCCCTGTGAAGGGGGAAAAAAATAGAACCCAGGTCTTCCCTCATCTCTCATTGGGGGACTTGTTCATAACCTTGTTACATCTTTGCACTGAGGAAAACATGTCTAGCTCCTTTCTGAGAGTTCAAGTCCGTGTGACTCAAGTCACATTGTTTGCAGGAATGAAGAAATTCATCCCTGATTCCTTCTGCATGGAAAACCAGCTGTCTTTCTCTGAACTGATCTAAAACCCAAACAAAGTACGCAAGGATAGAACTCTTGCCACACAGGTTTTGAAAAAGGCTTCTTTCTTCACTGTAAGAATTGACTGATCATTTACCTTTTCTGGGACAGGCATCCTGCAAAATGAAAATGTCTTAACCTGAAAGAATCTGCTCCTGTGATCTCTGGAAATACAAAATATGCCACTTATTTCTAGCAGTGCTCATGTCAGTACTGTACTCACTATGGTATCCAGGAGGTGTTATGCAAAGTCCTCTATCAGCAACTTCCAAAGTAACAAGGTGAGGCCCAGAATGAGTTGTCCTTTCTGCTCTGGAGTCCTCAGAGCATCATCACCTTGTGCTGCCAGGCTGGCGTCTTCAGCATCTTCACAGCATGGGGCTTCTTCCTCCACAGGAATGCCAAATGCTATCTTACTTTACATTTATCCTTAAAACAACCTCCCTTACATGACAGGCACTGAATCATTTCTTACATTTATATTTGAAACAGCTTTAACATTAAAAAATTGCTATTTTTGACTTCTATTTTCCATTCCGTTGATAAAGTTCGAATAGAAAAAACCTTAAAATATTTAGAAGTTTAAGGTTCATTTAAGCAAACATAGAAGCACATTTCATATCCTTTTTTGCCCTTACATACTTGGTACATGGTAGTCATTCAAAATCTCTCATATGGAGAAAGCTTATTTGGATGCTAAAAATATCACATGTTTACACTTGTAAATCACCATTAGCAAATGATTTTCCTAATGCTTTAGACAATATAGTAGCAAAGTGCAGCTGCTTCAGCCAGAACGGTATTTTAGTGATTTTTAAGAACTTAATGAGATCAGGTAATTGACTAGTGAAGCTAAAAATTTTACCTTCAATTAAACAATCAACAGCTCAGTACATCAACATAATCATCTTTGCCCCTCCACCTCTCTATTATTAAATCAATATGTGGGTAGCAGTTGTCTAAGAAACCACTTCCTCTGTGCTTCTAAACCAGTGTTCAGGACCCATTTTAAAGCATTTATTCAATCTGTCTGGTGTAATTTGCAAATAATGGAAAGTATGTAGTAATGCAGATTCCGTAATCAACTGAGAAAAAATAAGGCCTTAATCCATTTGTTATTTAATGGCATTATTTATCCTACGTTTGTTCTGGTGCAACCAACAAATAACTTAATACTTTACATACATTTTAAAGTATCATCATGTGTGCCTCATTTGCCAGTGCTAGATTATTCCTCATATGTATAGGAAATAAGATTGTATAGGTTGTGTTAATGAACCATGAGATTGATAGGTCAGGAGACAGTCATGAGGCAAAAGTATCATCTTTGAAAAAAAAATACAAAATAACAGAAAATAATTTTGTCGGGAAACTTCTTCCAAGGGTTATATTACAACACAGCAATCTCATTCTGGAGTGGTTGCTGATGAATCAATATAAACCGCCCACCCCAACCACAACTGTGCATGTAAGATATTTATTACTTCAAGCACAGGGAACTTCTGTTGTCTTGCAAAAGACTCTGAAGCTGGCCAGTTGCATCCTACCACACATTACTTTCAGAGGAGGTCTGGTGTCATGTCACCCACAGGCCTCTGTGGCATAATTCTCTTCTCTAGAAAAAAACATTTGTTTCCATATGCAGGTAGCATGTATTTTGCTATGGCAAAAATATCAGGCAAAGATTAAAAAGGGAGAAAAAACTGTACTTTTCCATGTCAGTTTTTTTTAATTAAGGCATAAATAAATTTTAATGTATGCTGATATTCACTACCTGCACTTTCTGTGAGCATACCCTGACCACCCAGACACTCCCAAAGGCTGCAGGGTGGGGGTAGCTGGTGGAGCAAACCATCACCGAGCCTGAAAAATACTCATTACGAGAGTAACACAGGCAGAAAATGGGTGTCTTTTATTCAGTTATTGCAGTGTCAGCATTCTCTTCTTGTACCACAGTATGGGAAGCGGTGAACAACACAAAGACTATCTGCATACAGTTCTGACTGAGATTTTCAAAAGCAACTAGTGATCTGATGGGGTTCAGTCCTCCCCCAAAAAGAGTTACCATAAACAGATATGGTTCTGGGGAAGCGCTGTACGTCTGCTGCCTGCTCACAGAGGTGAGTTCAGGCAGCAGAGACTGCCAAGGGCTGCCATCTTTGCTGCTGCTGCTGCCACTGTTGCTGCTATTCCACTGAATCAAATTAGGATGCATCACTTGGGGTAAAATGCTCATGAAGTTGCAGGGAGTATTGCACCAAGGAAACAGTCTTGTACCGGGTGTATTACTGGTGACCAAGCCAATGTTGTCTGTGTGAGTCTCCAGGGCCAAAGCCACAGAAAAGGGTTTAGCTCTGCAGGGCAGACCCCACCCACCTCCTAGGGATTGTGCTATCCCTAGTTTATCCCAAAATCTTACTTGGATGGAAAACTTCAGTCTGGTCCCTGCTAGACTGCCGGATCAGTCTCAGCTCTTTATCCTAAACAATAATTTACCACTATCTGACAAACTTCAGAAGAAATTCTTGGTCTGCTCCACTGCCTGCATCAGGATGCCATGGGGTTGTAGAGCTACTGTCCCATCTCATTATTTTTGCCTCTGAGCTCCTGAAGCATCTTCTACTACAGCTCAACTCGCTTGGCTGTTCTCACCCTGACTTTTACAGTCCTGTGTTTGTTTTCAGCCTACAGAGCAACTCATTTGCAGTTCCTGCCCACATCTACCTGGCACTGACATGCTCAGAGATAAAGTTAATCCGGTGTCTTACTAGCCATGGAGCCCAGAACCAACCAACAAAACTCCCTCAATGAGCCAAACTTTCTGTGAAGTTCTGGAGCGGCTTCAACACCCACCAGCCAAAATGAACGAAATTAGTGCAGACCTTTTCCTTACAGGGTTATCATCTCTAAACTGCTTACAGCAACTTGGGCTATTTCCAAGGTACGTTTGGGAAGAACTTCCAGGATATGCCCCTGGAAGGTAACCTCAGCCACTGGTCCATCCTTTCACAGAACTGGGTCCTTCTATACCTTAGGACTACAACAGGTCTCTCTGATTGACTTTGTGTGCTAGATTAGGTTTTTGGCCGTGTAAGAGGGTGTCTTATTACACAGAGAAGGAAGTGGAAGAACTGATGTGTATAAAACAAAGTTACTTCTTCCTCTTTTAACCTGTGATTTTTATCCTGATATCTGCAGTAACTCATTGAGATACAATTGCAGGGTAGCGGGCAATCCTGACTCATTTTAAAATGGCTCTACCCTCATGTGGGTGTATTCCAGGACAAGAAGTCTCTTTCAGTATGTCTAGACTAGGGTAAAAGTTGTTTTTTTTAAAGATACTAGCTAACGAAGTTTGACTACCATGATCTGAAACCTTGCATAGACCGGACAAGTCAGATGCTAAAAGGTGTTAAAAAGTGTTTGCTAAGTCATTCTAAAAATACAACTTTTATACTTGTCTAGACAATAACAGAATTGTCCTTACAGTGGCGTGCCCACTGCAGCAGCCAAGGAGTATAATAGCATAGGAAAGGATCAATAAGAATTTTCTCCATATAGGTCTTCAAAGCAATGACACAGATTAAAGTCCAGGGAAACCCTGAAGGGCCTGTCTAGACAACAATGGGAAAAGGATCCTTTTTTTCAGTAGATTTACTTCAGTCAGGCACTCTTCTTTCAAAAGCAAGACCAACTAAGGGTCTACTGATATAATCTGCCAAGTTTTAGCAGGTCATATTCTGGGCTCCTGGCTGACTGCAACTCAGCCTGCTAAAATCATGTTAAAAGTGTTGAGGTCTATGTGTCTGTCAGATGGGATTTTTAGTCCTTAAATAAGCTTGATTGAATTAGGTCTCCTGGAAATGGCCCCTTCCCTAAGACTGATGAGATGGCAGCTCATTTTTCATGCCTGTTCAATCTTTTAACTCAAATCACTTGCCTAAATTGTACCAACAAATGTAAAGCTCAGTTTGTCTTTAGCATAAGTATTTCTAGCTGACTGGGAGCACCGATTCATTTCTTACAGGCCACCACAGCGATTAGTTTTGACTTTGACTTTGTTTTCACTGAAATGTACTCAGACAAAACCCTTTATCAAATCTGCTCCTTTAAACAGCCACTTGAACATGTCTATCCCACATGCTTGCACACATACCCACTCTAACAATTGTCTTATAAAAAGTCAGTAGATAAATTCTTAGTCATTAACACATATCCTTACAGCAGTTTGCTCCTATCAAGCTTACTGGAGAGTGAAAAAATCAGAACATCTCTTTCCCAGAATTGTACTAGTATCTGTGACATCTTAAACAATACTTTCAAGAAAGAAAAAAATAATCATAATAAAAATGAAAATGTCACTATGACAATTCTAAAACAAGCATAAGAACAGCCTCTCAGACTGTTTAATATAAGGTTCTGTTTTGCTGTGTAAAAAAAAAAACCCACAGCAACAACAAACCAAACAAAAACAAAACCACATAAACAAAACAAAAACCCCAACAAACTCAAACAAACCTATTAGTTCTATTTATTATTAAGGCTTAATGACATAGGTGGGTATCAGTCTGATAGGGGAAAAAATCTACCTCTCAATTAGTCACATTAGAGATTATGTCTTTATAACATGGATGGGTATCTAACATTCAGGGGAAAATTCACAAGTTACCAACTCAATTGAAAGACTCCACCAACTAATAATTTGCTGGTATAACTCGAAGTGACCAAAGTAACACAGTCTGGATGTGCATGAGACTCCCGGGGCTTAGTAGTCATTTGTCAATAGCTCTCAAACAATGGAGTTGTGAAACGGAGCCACTTAAGTTAACATGATAAGGCTTTCACACGACTGTGTAAAGTTTTTTTGGCCTTGACATGCACCATCTGAAATATTTTAGAAATACACATTGATTTCCTGTTTTGGATAAATAGGAATAAGCAAATTTCCTATGCTCAGGAGCCCTAGAGCCAGTCCATGATTCAAAATAACACAGAGATTCAACCATCAGCAAAGGCTTTTTGGTAAGCAGTTGTCACTCAAAGACAAGGACAAAGTCCTTACTAAACCCAAACTACTGCTAAACGTTAATGGGAAGTTGATCTGAATCAGATCAGCATGCTCTGACCTGCTGTTCATGCTGCTTTCAGGTTTACAGCTCTGTCTGTCTTGAAACTTTCTCATGTGCTAAAATAATGTCTTCAAAAACTAGCATTTTATATATATACATACATAGCTAGAAGACAATAATACTCATGCACAGATTTTATTGTCTGTCCGATTTTTTTTTTTTTTTTGTCCTCTGAGGAGACATTTAACTGCANCCGCGCTGCGCAGGGAGTCAAAGTACACAGCAGTTCGGTCGATAGCCTATTAGACTAGAAACAGGTCTGCATATCAAAGGCCGACGAACTTAATGACTAAAAATATAAGTACCTGACCCGGAGGATTAATCACACACTGTCAAGCTGAAATTGGTGCAATTCTTCCAATCATTAACGTTTTGCTTACAAAAATGTGCTTTTCTGTTTGTTTTTCTGCTAAATGATAACCATTTTCAAGTTGAATCGGCTGATAAAAAAGTCGAAAACAAGACAGGAGTTGTGCTGGAAAGGTCATACGTGCCAGTTCGGCATGGAATAGCCAACGGGCAAACAAACAGGACAGAGCAGGGTGGCACGGAAGGGGCTCGAAGGTTTTCCTGAACGGTGTAAAGTGCTTTGGCTGTTTTTCTCCCGCCCGTGGAGGAGCAGAGACTGCCCGTGGAGGGACAATTTGTCCGCCTCGCCGTGGGCATCCCCACATCGGTCTCCCCCGCTGTGAAAACGAGCTGGGGGAATTAGTGACAGNAGGAGACATTTAACTGCAGATGTCTTCCAGGCCTAATATCATCTCTTGCCGTCCACTAAACTGAGTGGATGGATAAAACACCTTTTATCCGATATGACCAGAGGAAGATCCTTTTCAGCGAAAGCAAACAATTAGCAGCCATGAGTTATTATTTCCTATTATTGTGCAACAGAAGAGGCTCTGGACATTTCAGTGTGAAGGATTAAAGTGACCAGCACTGCAAACATCGCGTATCCGCGTTCCTCCTCTCCCCGCCCCCGCAGCAGCACTGGCGGCGGGCGCGAACGCCCCACGCGTGAACCGGCCGCNTAAATGATAACCATTTTCAAGTTGAATCGGCTGATAAAAAAGTCGAAAACAAGACAGGAGTTGTGCTGGAAAGGTCATACGTGCCAGTTCGGCATGGAATAGCCAACGGGCAAACAAACAGGACAGAGCAGGGTGGCACGGAAGGGGCTCGAAGGTTTTCCTGAACGGTGTAAAGTGCTTTGGCTGTTTTTCTCCCGCCCGTGGAGGAGCAGAGACTGCCCGTGGAGGGACAATTTGTCCGCCTCGCCGTGGGCATCCCCACGTCGGTCTCCCCCGCTGTGAAAACGAGCTGGGGGAATTAGTGACAGCTGCTGGGGGGTTACTTCTGACTGGCAGCTCGGCCGGCCCCGCCGGTGTGTTTTGCCTCCCTAAGCCCACTCCCCGGGTGGGCGGGTGAGCAAGAGCATATCGACTGCCCAGCCTGGGTTGCAGCGCTGTTTGTCACCTGTCGCGACATCCTGGAAATCCACATCCCCGGCCAGGCGGCTGCAGACGGCGCATCTGCGCTCCCCACCTGCAGGGAGCCGCCAAATCCCTGCCACGGCGAGGAAAGTGCCTGGGTTTGTCGAGCCCGGCTTCCCTAGCCCCCTTTACATCGCCCGGGACGCGACCCCGAGCAGTGCCTCGGGCAGAGGCCCCACCCCGCCCATCGCATCGGGCCTGGCTGGCTCCCGGCTTGTCCCGGCCGGAGAA